>JAYMTE010003231.1:0-10070 GCA_036897545.1 Pelargonium fulgidum
ACCGAACGGTTACATTTTTAAGCAAACCGCCATGATGGTTTGGTGTATAAATTAGAAAAAAATCGACCGAACCGACCGCCGACCACCCCTACTAGTTGAGAAGTGAGCATTAGAGGTGGCCATTAGTATTTGGGATTAGGTTTAAGTTAAATTTGAATTAGATTTTATAAAGACGAAAATGAAGTTTGAATTTGCTCGTACCGGGTTAGATTTTGAATTTCAAAATAAAATATGTGAATTTGTACACTCATATATGTTTTTGATCAGATTGATCGGAGATGTTTGCTAAGTTTGATCCAAATTATTACTTGTAGATGGAGTGGTGGTGGTGGGACAAGACTGGAAGGATTTTGTTTTCCCATCCTCGTCCTCGTCTCTTTCTCCTTCATTCATTCTATACCTATTTTTCATGGGAAATAAGATCTAAAAAATTATAAGTCAATACGATAAATAATGACACGACTTGTGGTGTCCAAGCGCCATATCGGGCTCTTCGTCGACAATTGAACGTGCCAATAATTTAGTCGGAGGAGGAATCAAATCCAGACTTGGACCACATAAGAACTAAATCTTCAATTGAATCATCAATAATCGTCCTCGCCCCAATGTCACAGCTTCATTCTTGCTATGATGATGATGAGCTACTCGTTTATCCTCCGTAAACGGTCACTAGAAAGAAAAAAAAAAAACCTCGCATCTCTCCTCGACACTTCCCCTCCCACAAAATAGCATGAAGCCTCAAGGGGGACTCCTCATCTCTCTTCAACATTTAACCTCCACAAAAAGCTTCCACGATCTCCATCTTTACGGGTCACTTTCAAGATCTTTTCCCCTTTGAGTCGCTTGTAAGACTCCATGTCTCGACAAATCACCTCTAACACTTCTCAAACATTGTCAAAACACATCGTTCTACTTAGACGCCCGGATGTTATCCGAGATGAGATTAAGCTCGAAGATCTTGAGTATATCTAATGAGATTTGAAGGTGGGATATTTGAAAATAAGGCGTTGTGGTGGTTTGTGGGTGGTAAGAAGTAGGAGTAAAGGTGATAGTCGGTGTTTGTGGAGGATTAATAAAAAGTGAAGATGGTGTGGATAAAAAATTTGAGGTGTTAGATAGTTGTTGGAATATAGTAGTAAAAATATAAATGAGGAAGTCAACTACTAGTTTAAGTTTGAGCTTTTAGTTCAGTTGGTTCTCTAAAATGGTATCAGAGCCTGATGTCACAAGTCCAATTCCTAACACCCCCAAATTTGTATAATTAAATTCTTTATCTATTCTCTCAGCCCACTTGGGCTCCCTATCTTCTATTATCGGGCCTACTATATAACTTTGTTTAATAATTCAAGCTCACTTGGACACTCTATCTTCTCCTATCGGGTCACCCGCAAAACTTAAAATCGGGAATGAGCTCTTATCTGTCTCTTCAGGCCGACTTGACATTGTATATCCTCCTATCGAGCTACCCGCAAAAAGTTAAAATCAGGAATGAGCTCCAATCTATCTCTTTTTAATCCACTTGCAAGTCCATTACTTGCAAAGTCATAACAGGCTTGCAAACGAAGGGACATGTTGAAATAGTATTAAGAAATAAATGAAGACTTCAATTACTAGCTTAAGATTGAGTTTTTAGTTGAGTTGATTCTTAGTAACGGGGTGTCATCGAATTATTGTAGAGCATAGTAGCAATGTAGCATACTTGTGTAATTAACCCATTTTTCTATGTTAATTTTATTTGGACTTGTAAGAGTGAGGCCCAATATAGTCTCAAAAACATGGGCTCAATTTGATTAGATATGCTCAGCCCATTTTCATCCATAGTGCTTAAATTATTATAAAAAGTGAACCAGCACAGAATACAAGCCCTGTTGATCTAGGGTTTTGCTGCTTCCTCGCCGACTAGCCTTCTCCAAGATGGTAAATCCTTGGTCTCTCTGCTTCTGAAACTCAACCTCATTTGCTTTCGTATTCGTCAATTCTTCGGTTGATCTCGTTCTGAAATTTTCATTTTGCCTGAGAGATGGTCAAATTGTAGGCTCTGTATCCTTTTTATCCATGGAATATTGCATTGATTTTGTATATTAATGTATTCTTTATTGTGTAGCCGTCGCACAAGTCCTTCATGATCAAGAAGAAGCTCGCGAAGAAGATGAGGCAAAACAGGCCCATTCCTCACTGGATTCGGATGAGGACCGACAACACCATCAGGTACTGTGTTTATAGATTTTGCTTTGATTTTGAACAATATCAAGGTTGATTGAGTATAATTGTGGCTCTTTTTGTTTGTTTTTGTTCTTCTGTTTCAGGTACAATGCCAAGCGCAGGCACTGGCGCCGCACCAAGCTAGGGTTTTGAGGTGGACATTATCTGTTGTTAGTTTATTGGCTTAGTGCATTTAGTTTCTATGCAAGATTTACACAGTTATGTAAGGCACTGAGATCTCAGGAACAGTCATTGTTAGTGGATATGTGTAATGAGATTTGTTTTGCTTAATTCCTAATATGAGATTTTTTTCAGTTTTAAGTCTTCTTTGGCCTTATTTGTTGGTGATTTTATCATTACTAATCCCATTATATCAAGCTGCCTTGCATTGATAATAGTAGAATGCTAGTTTTATTCTTTCATTTATCTGCTAAACTGTATCTTCAAATTTAACTGCTTATTAGCTATGTTTGTGGAGTTGTTGGCAGAGGTTTATGTATTGATAGAATGGTTGGATTTTAAGTTGACTAGTTTGGTGAATTGATTTGCTGAATTCTGTAGTAGTATTCACATCTTGACAACTCTATTTTGTTTCTCTTAGTGGGGGCGCACAGAAATAATGGTTACAGCTTCTGTAAAAGGGAGGCAAATTAGTTTAACTGATGAGACTACAGTTAAGCTAGTAGGGTTCATTCTGTTTACAGGAATATGTTTTTAGAACAGTTGAAAGTGCGGGTTGAATGCATGGTTATTTGGGTTTTTAGAACTGTTGAACTGTTGAAAATTTCTGGTGGAGGGAAATAAACTTGTGTGTTCATTTGGGTATGGTTATTGGTGGTAGATTTTCATGTTTGGCATCAATAACATCCTTGCCTAGCTTTGTATGAGTGCCCTGCCTGAAAGAGGTGATCTTATATGGATCAGCTTCATTTACTCTAATTGACTCACTATACTCAGTGATTCGAGTCATTGGTTCAAAATTAAAGGGTGACTAAAAATGGAATTGATATTATATATATATATATGATAGGAAGCTTGCCTGAGACTATTTAGAAATAATGATGAAAAACATAAATTTTGTCATTGGTTTTGTTTGGTTCGAGTTTCTGCTGTACAACAACACTGGTCAGTGATGCATGTTGGCTAGCTTGACTTGCAATATTCTTGAATTTTGGTTTTTATATTGTTGGCTTGTATGCTCTTATTGGTAGTTTGTATATAGTGAACAGATGGTATTTAAGGAAAGTTTTGTAGTGGTAGGTAAGGCATGCATACAAATTTGATTGTTTGCATTTTAATCTGTAACTGGTTCATAGGGCAGGAAAGTAAAGAGTGAGAATTTTATGGAAGTTGACCCCTTCTCACCGGACTCAATTAGATTAGAGCAAGCAAGTCCATTGATGGAATTTCATGACATTCCTTCATGGTTTATTGTTCTCAATGTAGTTTTTTGTTCTAGTGCTCCATTCAGAGTTGCTTGCGATTTGGTGAAATGGGTCCGGTTGAGCTTATGTTTCCAGTGGCCGAGCCAATGCATGTTACATTATTGATTTGCTTGTTGAATTTTCTTTTGTTTGGAGGCATATTCTATGAATGTTTCATATTGGCATATTCTCATAAATAATTTGTGCAACACTAATATCGCATAAAAATATCAAATTAGAAGAGACGATGATTAATATCATTTATTCATGCATCAGGTATGTTGGACTGATTGCCCGCTTATTGTATGTGTATTGATAATTTTTATCTATTTGTCTTCAGTTATAATCAAAGCTGTGTTCATGTCTATGCTCCCCAGGTAGTTGAAGCTGCAACATCATATGAAACCAAGGTTAGTAAAACCCGAAAAGGAAAAAAAAAGTTTTGAAGCAGATAATTATTAAGAATTTAAGATTAGATTACCTTGGCGAGCAAGAGCGAAATTGCTATCTGCAGCGACTTGCCACGCGAAGTAACCGAGCAACCCCTTTCCCTTCGCATACGAGACCTTAGCAGATATGGCTTGTGTATCATCATAACCAACCCATGTAGTTCCACTGAAGCAATAGTTCCCAACAACACTTGCATTGTACACTGTCTGGGCACTGTTCTGGGTTATAAAATTCCTAATTTGCTGATAGCTCAGCGCGCTGTCTCCGGCGTAAGCCGCTCCGCTGGCGGGTGCAAATTGGCCGTTGTTGTTACTATTTGTGAGACGCCAAGCATACCCGTAGAACGGAACACCCAACGCTATCTTCTTCGCTGGCAAACCCGCTTGGATCCACGCCCTGATACCGTTGTCTCCACTTACAGTATTTCCAGGATTGTACAATGCAGCTGGAGGTCCTGTTACTGTCGGTGACCAACCAGGTCCGTAAAAGTCATAGGCCATGACATTGATCCAATTTAAGCTATTTGCTATGGCTTGTACTGGGTAGAGCACAGAGTAGTAGTTTGATGAGTAGAAAACGGCTGCTGCTAGAAGCAACTGAGCCTTGCCTGATTGGCTAGCCTCGCTCACCACCGCGGCGCGCCATTCGTTGAGCAATGAGCCTAAGTTGGTCATGTCCGTAGGGTTGGAAGGGTACTCCCAATCAAGGTCTAGTCCGTGGAAGCCGTTGGACCTCGCTAGGCTTATGGAGGAATCTATGAAGGCCTTGCGGGTGGTTGGTTGGCTAGCCATGGAGGAGAAAGATGATGCACTCGAGCCTCCACCGCCGATGGACAAGAGGGTCTTGACGGATGGATTCTTTTGCTGGACGGTTTGTGTGAAGGTGGAGAATGGGGCTGCGTTTTGGGAGGAAATGGTGACTCTGTAGGATGTGGGATCAAGATCGGCGAATGCGCAAAAGAGGTGGGTGAAGAGGGTGGAGTCTATGGCGGACGCTGCGAGTCCACTGTCCGGGAACCAGTAGCCGCCCTTGACGACGGTTTGGGCAGCTGAGGAGTGGAGGTGGGCAAGGACAAGGATGGACGAGATCAAGAGAGGAAGTAGGGTTCTGCAAGCCATGTCTGTTGGGTTGTGTTGTGTTGTGTTGCTTGTTCTGAGAAGGTGATGGTTTTTATAGGAAGGTGTAGACTACAATGCTTGAAGACTAAGTAGCAAAGTCAAATGATGAGGATAATATTGTTAATAACTGTGCTGACTAAATTGGTATCATTTTGTGCAAGTCTAAATTGGCTGCTTGAATCTATCCGTACGTGCTAATATTGGCAAGAGGTCACTCTTGACTATTGCAAGGTAGTCCGGCAATCAATGGTATCCGTTTTCAAGAGCTAATGTTGTTTAACAACGAGCGCGTTTATGTTAGGCTCACGTAAACTTTATTACTAAGGGAATACACTCTCAAAAAAAGACAATTATAGTTTTTTTAGGAGAAGCATTTGAGATAAAACCTCGAGGAACACCAGGTTTAGAGCCTCCTCTGCTCTCTTTTAGAAAAACACCGAATATACTTATAGAGTTTGGAGGATAATGAGTGTAGGCTTAACTATTAGGCTCATTGTATAGCGACAAATGTAAAGTGACATCTTTAAATGTAGAATGTTTCAACATAAATATTTAATACAAATAGGGAGAAAGTAACCTCATTTTATTATATTTGGTGCTTGTAATATTAATTTACTAGCGGAATCTGACTTAGGCGTCAAATTTTTAATTTTCTTTTTGCAATATTAAATACTTGAAAGCGTTATTAAATTGCACCATGTTGTTGGAAGAGCTATTAGAATATCAAACTCCATGCTAATTGGTTTGTTAAACATCGTTATGAACGTATAAATATGTTTGAAATATGGATTAATATTTTTAGACAATCATAATAATAGCTTCAACTTAAATGCATTCAAAACAATGAGTTCAAAGAGTCTAAAAAAAAGGTCATACTCTATCTTCCGTGACACATGCATGCCTATTTGGCATATTACATACTCAAGTTGGGACCATATAGAATTAGACTAAATCAACCACTTCTGTTGTGTATCTGTACGTAATGGTTTGTTTCTTATTTGATTACTTGTTTTATACTTTCGAACTACTCTTTTTTATTTATTACTTTTTTTTATACATTTACCGTATACCCTTAAAATTGTTAAAATAAAAATTTAATACTCCCTCCATCTCAAAATAAGTGTCATCTTTCTATTTTTTACAAAAATTAAATATTACAAGATAATTGATTGTATTTTTAATATTAACCTCACTTTTCTACATACACCTCATGTGCACCCCATGTGCATCTCATAAGTGATAAGGGTAAAATGGAGAAAACAATAATATAATAGCCTAAAAATAGAAACAAGACATTTATTTTGGAACAAAAAATTTAGACAGATAAAACACTCATTTTGGGACGGATGGAGTAATTTTTAAGTGCACATAAATTAACTTGAAAGCTACATTCCATATTTTTATACAGTACACTGGTGGTTTGATATTTTAAAATTATATATTTCTCTAAATTTCATTTTGTATGTCACAATTAAGTATGTCCCCAAGGAAATATCGGGTCAAACTTTTGTTCCGTTGGCTCCTCAAAATGAAACAATGACATTAGTTTTGAGAAGAAAAGTCCAAATAGTTTTATATTTTAAAGTGAAGTACATGGGAGGAAAACATGAAGACATAAAAAAGGTTGAAGTGTTTAGTATGAGCAAGTTATCTGATACTCCATTTTTTTCAAAATGAGTGTCCTATTTGTCTAAATTTTTTGTCCTAAAATGAGTATCTTATTTTCTATTTTTAGGCTATTATATTATTATTTTTCTCATATTACCCTTATCACTTATGAGTTGCACATGGAGTGCACATGGAGTGTAGGTGAAAAAGTGAGGGTAATCTTGAAAACACATTTAATTTTCTTGTCATCCTTAATTTTTACAAAAAATAGAAATATGACACTCATTTTGAGACGGAGAGAGTATTATGTTACGCTTTTGTGTACCTTAAAAGATAGTCGTGACCTTTGAGTTATATGTGAAGTTGTATTCGAATTTTATGGCTTTGGTTTACAATTTCTCATAAGTCGGTTTCTTTTCCCCAAAATATCTTCTCCTCCATGCATAAACAAAAACAGTATATACTTAAATATTATTTTATTTAGTTTCGATTACATCAACTCTGCTTCTCGTGCAAGTTGTTGCGAGCGAGCATTAGCAAAAGCAGAGTGCAACACACAGAATCGAATCTAACAGAAGAGAAAGCAGAGAGCTCTGAGCCTCTTCGACCTTCACTTCTCATCTCAATCTCTCTCAGAGATCCACCTGATCTGAGAGAAGATGGCGCCGCCGGCAGCAGCAGTGGTGGAGCAACCACCGCAGCAGCAGAGGCAACAAGGTGGTTTTGGTCAAACCATTACCGGAATCATCAGGATTGCGGTTTTCTGGTACTTCGCTTCCAAATTCTTCTCTCCCAAGACGCCCTCCTCCGGCTCTGGCTCTGACGCCGCCCTTTTCACCTCCAATCTCTTTCAAAAAGGCGAATCTCTGGTACTGTTAGATTTGAACGAACGCGATCTATCTTTTCATGAATTGAAATCGTATCAATTTTATGTTGTTCTCAGTTTTCGATCTCAAAATTTTCAGGATATGTGGTTGTATGTTTCCGAACATGAAAAGTTCAATGACTTCAGCAATGAATCTGCGCTCATTTGGCAAGAAACTAACATTCCTTATGCAATTTGGGGATCAGAGAGTACCAGGTCGCTTTCTCTCAAGTATTATCCATCTGAGGTATAGCAACTCAACCTAATCAATCCTTGTTGTGTTCACAACTTAATTTTGTTCTAGAGTTTATGTGTGATTCAGATTTGATTGATTTTGATTTGCATGTATGTATGGTTTGGTGTCTGGTTTAGTCTTTAAAGCACAATGGAAGTCTCTATGCTCATGTCTTTTTCGCACGCTCTGGGTACTCTCCAGACCTGAATGATCCTGAGTACGAGCCTCTTGCTGCTTTCGGAAGGACATATCGTAAGATTGTTGAATACACATACTTGTTGCCAACTTGCTATTTTCCATTCATGGGAACTTAATCATTCAGATATTTCTTTTTGTTAATTTCAGCTATCGTGGTATACTTCCCCAAGTCCAGGGCAGATAAAAAGAAAAGCTTGCTGGGAAATGCTAAAGTCTCTGATGAGAGTGAAGTAGTTACTGAGTCGGAGGTTTGTTCTTTGACTGTATAATCAGTATGATTTTTACTTTTAGCTTTTATTGTGGTGTGGCCTCTTATTGTCCGATGAGGGCAAAGCAGTATGTCACAAGTGGGGCATGCTTGCATTGATTATCTTACTTTTTATCAATCAAGATTGAAATTTTCATGTAAGTTTCTTTTAGCCTATAACTTCTGGGCCATATCTTGCAAGTTGTTTTTTTTATGATCTTTCTTGGAAATATTTGGAAAATATATGTTCAGGGCCTTTAGAGTACTTGAAATGTAGATTATTTTCTTCATTATTTTATTATCTCCAGTCTAATGAGCTTATTATGGGCTAGGTAAAGTTGCTCCTAGATGTGATAAGGTTTCCTTGTAGATCTTAATATATTAATTTTCTTTATACCAGTTAAAGGTTGTGTTTTAATAGTTCATGGTTTGCCGAACATATAAAGTTGGAAATTTTGTTGTTCGGCATGTATTAGCTACAACTGAGATTATCTTGTAGGTGATAAAGAAGATTTATCTTTGATATTCCTCTTGATAGTAAATCTCTATCTGTAAAATCTATTAATCCTACTCCCACTACTGGTACTACTACTGGTTATAAATGTTTAGTACTGTTATTTTTCGTCTTCTTTTTCCTTGCATTTGGACGTATCATATGATCGTAATAAACATTTATGTTGATTGAATCAGGGCACTAATGATAATCAAACTGATGTTAAAGATGATGGACCTATGGAGTGGATTTCATATTGGAAACCAAATATAACAATCAATCTTGTTGATGATTTTACACGGTATGCTTTCTCTTAGAACCAGTACCTGCAAATTTAGGATGCATAAACACTAAACAGTAACTGAGTTAGTAAATTTCCCAAACCTTCCTCATGGTTTCAGGAAATATGTAGAACCACCCTTCTTTCACCTACCCTTGAGAATTTATATTTATATCAGTGCATGTACTTTTTATTACTCCCTCCGTCTCAAAATGAGTGTCCTGTTTGTCTAAATTTTTTATCCCAAAATGAGTCTTGTTTCTATTTTTAAGCTATTATATCATTGTTTTTCCCATATTACCCTTATCACTTATGAGCTGCACATGGGGTGCACATGGGTTGTAGGTGGAAAAGTGAGGATAATATTGAAAACACATTCAATTATCTTGTAATCCTTAATTTTTGCAAAAAAATAGAAACAAAACACTTATTTTAAGACGGATGGAGTAATAATTTTTAAATATCACGTCAACATCCATGTCAGCACATTTAACTGAAAATTAACCCTAATAGTAGAGAATAAATTGACATCATAAATTAAAATTCAATGACCTATCTAGTTTTTTCAAAATTCAGAGACTAGATTGGTGACTAAAGTTTAGGAACCAAAACAACCTTTAATCCAGAAACAACACCAGTAGTACAATTCAACTAACTAGAAGTAAAACAAAGGCTGGAATTGTATCCTTCCAAACTGCTTTAAAGCCTTGAAACCATCAGTAGTAAATGCATTTATACATTATTAGCATGAAACCATACTTTTCAAAAGATAAAAGTTCCAAGTATTGCTTTTAACACCTAAAAGTAAGATCTAGAATTCTAGACACACATAGGCATAGCAACAATATTTAGATTATGAGTTAGGGCACACAAGGAAACAATTGGACTAACAGTAAATGTAATCTTCTCCAACAACAAATGTTTTGAGCATAAACCACACAAATGTGGAT
>JAYMTE010003232.1:0-10068 GCA_036897545.1 Pelargonium fulgidum
ACTATTATCTCAGTTACATTAAAATGGATACTAAATCAAGAGCGGCCTGTTGCCAACTTGAGATCTGACCCTGGGATGCCATCTTCACATGCACAATCCATCTTCTTCATTTTCACATTTGCTGTTATATCTTGTAATTCTCTTTCTTCCTCCTCACTCGTATCTTTTTTTTTTTTGCGCACTGTATACTTTCTTGAAAGATTTATAATTGGGAAATATCCAGTTGCTTTTATTCATTACGTATCCTCATACACAAATAGTTTAAGTTGATTGGTAAATTTTTAGTCTGGGTACTCTAGAAAATTACTTATAAGGAACTAAAGTTTGATGTGAATATGTAATTTTGATTACATTAAATGCATCTCTAGGATTTTCCCGAATTTTCGTATCAATTTTAAATATTCATTTCCTATGATGGTTCCATTTTATCTCACTATGTTTTAGTGATGGTGCGACCTGATAGTGCATTGATCATAATTGAATTTTAGCATTGTGGATGATTATTCAAATTTGCTGTAAATTTATAGATATTAGTTTTTCTCTTTTCATATTGTTTTGCTTGATTCAAGCAAATGCTTTTGGAATTACTTTGTTATTGGCCCAACTGTAGGCTATTTTATCAATGTCTTAGATTCATGTCATTAATTTAAGCATCTAGTTCTCATTCCCTGTGTGTTATTGTAGTTTTGAAATGGATGGGGATAAATGAAATTACACTACTCACCAGCGTGCTTGCCTTGGCATTTGCTTCATATCTTGTAAGTATTGCTGATTTATTTACTTGTAGATTTGCTTGGGTAATTGATATTCTTGAATGTCACTTTCAAGTTGCTTATCATTCTGGTATTGTTGGGTTTTTGTTAAACTAGTTGAACAGTTAACAACCAGAGCATAGTGCCACCATTAATAATCTGTATATTCCATTTGTATTATGAAAAATGTTCAAGGGTGGAGCTTTATATCCATGTAAACTTCAAATCAAGTTATTCTAACTTTACATTTTATTGGCCAATGAAGTGACTAATTTCTCAATTGTTGGAAATCATCCATTTTATTCATTTTGTTCATGTAGCACAAGATGCACAGTTCTTTTAGCATTCACATATGCGCCTAGTTCTATTTTGAAGTTTTGTATAATTAGGTAATGTGTTAGTGCAATTAGGAAATATATTGTATTTAGGAAAGTTTAGTTTAATTTCCTATTTCTAATCTAAATCTCATGTACTAGTTACAAAAGTAATTCACTTCAATAATACAAATTTAATGGCATATACATATGCGCTTAGTTCCATTTTTTTTTCCTCTAAAATGGTTTATCATCAGCTTTTACATCATTTAGTAGTTTGCGTCCTGTGAAAACCCAAAGTAGGTTGAAAATTATGAAATCAACACTGTGATTAGTGGAAGCCAAAAGTTGTCTTCTACATGAGTGGCTTCATGTATAACTGTATCAAACAAATTGATATTAGAGTACAAAATGAGATCATGACCTGTATGATTGGGTATTTTGATTTCAAATATTACAGTCTTGTGTTATGGCAATTTGATTATCACCAATATTATCTGGTCAGAAAGTGTAATGTTCTATATATCTATGTTTGCAGTCATGGCTACGGGTTTCGCAACAGCTTCATACAATAAGCCAAATAGTGGTGGGTGCTGTAGTAGGAACCATTGTCTCCATTTTGTGGTATTGGTCATGGGAGGGTATAGTAATGGAAGCTTTTGAATCCTTCTTGTGGGTTCGAGTTTTGATTATTTTGGGAGCAGCCGGATTTTGCCTAGGCTTTGTTGTATATGCGTTTCGTTATTGGCTTAAAGATGAACGATGAATTTCATTTACTCCGAAAGATAGATTAAAGAAGAAATGTGACTCGTTATTGATTCAGAATTGTTGCAAATGTTTCACTCATTTGATTAATTCACCAGGCTTGTAGTCTGTAGTCTCTACTCTGTAGACACAGACATTGTTTGTTTACACAAGAGAGAACATATTCAAAGGACATCAAGTAATTAGAATAGCTACAAAACTATCAATAGAATATCTACTATTGTGACGTATCATTTGTATCGCATCAACTTTTCACTTTGACATTGTTTGTTAACACTTATGAGAAGAAGAATGTACTTGTACAACTAATAATTTTATTTCATTTCAGCACGACATGTGAAGTTAAAAACAATTTTGTTTGCTTTGTCACCCACTTTTTGCACTGTTTTTGTTACAAAAGTAAGAAAAACTTCTTTCAAATGGTAGAAAGAGAAGCCAGAGATAGAAGACGTTAACAACCATCATCGGGCAAATCAATTAAGGTGCTTGCTTATTTGGAGATTTTAGATTCGAGCCTCAGCTGTTACACTCTCTTATAATAAAAAGAGATGGACGAGGTTGAAAGCACAATCGTCAATGCTGGAAACCTTAAGATACTATATACCATGCCCACAGATATACACGCCTTCTCTGGGCAGAAAAAATCATAATACAAGCTAGGTAACAAATGTGACCAATCATCCTAGTCTGTCCTATGGCATATGACATCATAGTTTACTTGTTTTTTCTTTCTTTTTCGACAGCGTTGTTTTTTTTACTATTTGGTGGCATCACCACGCTCAGGAGCCTGAGGATGGCTTGCAGAGGATGAGCCATTTGCTGGGAGGTAAGACCACACCAAGGCGGCTGCAGAGCCTAACGTGACCACTGCAGCAACAGAGCCCCAAACCCTCATCTGCTTCCTCTTCCTTTCCTGCCTCTGTCTCCTTGCCATTTCTACGCACAACATGGAAATACAAAAAGATTATGAGGGATAGATCCTGTAAATATATCCGAACAAAAGCTGTGCGTAAAAGTAAACGAAACTGCAGAATTACATCAAGATAAGAATGTCTATACCCATAACAAAAATGAAGCAATTACACATGCACTGAATGCAAATCCAAAATTTCACCAATATGTACATAAACACACGATTATGTTTATATAGCTTCTCAGGCTAAAATTGTATTATGGCTGATCTTACTACAACCCCAGTGCCCCCACCAAATCCAGAAACTATTTGTTTTGCTCCTACGGTCAAAACAAACCCCATCCAGTGATGCATCACTTTTTAGCAAGGTGATAGTACTAGTACTACATAGCTCATGTATTCCAGCCCATGCCACAAGCAAATCAAGAACTACACAATTACAGGCCATTGAAACATTTACTCAACATGCAAATGTGGTTATATTTGATGATAGGAAGACACATGAAGTTCATGAAACAAGCATTTTTGAGATTGTCATCAGCATACTGGCTGATACATATAAATTACAACATAGATCCAAGTTATGTGGTGCAGTAAATTAACTAGACAAAAAGGCAAAGATAAGAACACCATCGTGTGACGCTACAGTTATAGATCCCATACATTGACTATAAAACTGACTGTTTTGTCAAGGCGGATAAGAGTATTATCGACATACGAAAAATATATGATGCATAGAACTTACCAACTGCTTCTTGGTTTCTTTGAGACATTTCCTGATTTACAGCTTCATAGTAATGGAGTCGGTCCAATAGACGAGCAATCTCAAAGTTTTTTGCCTCAACCTTAGTTTCCATCTCCTTCTCCACCTCAGCTTTCGCAATGCCCCTCCCAATAGATTCTGATACAAACCTAGTAAGATAAACTTGTTGACACAGCTCTTCAGCAGGATCTATATCTGGATGCTGACCCATTTGAACAGTAAGATCTGCAGGTAGTGTCAATCCCACAGAAGCTAATTGTTGCCTGATCCTCTCCCACTGACTTTTCATGTCATAAAGGGATCCTTCTGCCTGTTTCCGCTTCTCTGTCTCTATTGACAAACTCAATTTTATTTTGCGCAAGTCAGCTTCAATATCACGAAGAGAAGCCTGTGGCCCCTCATAAGATAGTTCTGGGAAAATAAGATAAGTATATAAGTTTGCCAACACTGTTATTAAGTAGCTGACCTAGTAAATATAGGAAGAATGTTAACAATTAAAAATAAAATATAAATGTCATCAATGCTAAAAAAATTGGTTAAGTCAAAGTACCTTCTGGAGCATCAAAGAACTCTCCCATTGGTGTAGCTAGCCTTGCTGCACGTTCCATTCCACCATTATAATCTCCCTTGGTGTACCTTGAATGACTAACTGATTCCTGTGGATCAAAGAAATCCTCAAATTCTCTAGTTTCTCTTTCTGAATTCAACGCAACAAGCTTTAACGAACCATTTTGCACAAGCGGTCGATCCAATGAATCACTATTTCCAATGCTCACATGATCCCCATTGGTGGTCTCAAGTTCTCTATTACTGTTTCTAGCAGTGCAATCATGGCCACCATTCACATGCTCTTCTTCAAGAGTTTTGGAAACACTAGAAGCAACAGAAGGATCCTTACTCGAACATCTAGTCTTGGTTTCTTCATTCTTGGCATTACCATTGACCTTTTCCTCATCGAGAGTCCCTTTGTGAGAAGTTACATTGTCTTCTGAAGAACTCTTCATAAGCCGTGGCCCACGTCGCTTGTGATTGATTATGTACGGTGAGGGGGGGAAAGAAGATGGTGAATCAGGGAGTGGAGTTGGCGTGGGAGTGGCATATAGTGCAGGTGATATTTGAGGACGAGGAAGCTTCCGATCTGCAGTCGGGGCATTATTTCTCCTTTCATGCTTTGAATGAGGAGGAGGTTTCAAAAACTTATGAGTGGGCACTGAATGAGGATCAGACCTGTCAGTTGCCTTTGAAGCTCCGGGTTCTATCAACTGATCCAAAGCAATAGCAGAAAATGTTGGCATGGCTCTGCACCAACTAATTGCCAGAAAAAAAGAAAAAGAAAATAAAAAATAAAACCTTTAGGATCCATCATAATCACCAAGGTAATTAAGTGTACCAATTCATTTTCAAGGAAATGAATCAACTCACCTCAACTAAAGCACATATAGCTGAGGAATTCCTAATTTTTCTACCGATTATTAAATAAATAAAATAGCCAAAAACTCAACAACATCAGAAGTATAGCAAGTCATCCAATTACCTAAATTCCAAATCCAAAACATTCAATTCTTGTCATTTCTTTAACAACTAAACAAAAATAGAGTAAATTATGTTACGAAGAGCTAACTCAACCCCAAATCAGAGAACCATCGAATATCACAGGCTTAAAGGAACTTTTTAATAACCAAACCCTAGTTCTTAGACTTGTAGAAGCTAAGGTAAACAAAATTGAAATATAATCTTACTACATTAGTTCATTTTCAAGGAAATGAAGAATTATCTCACCTCAACTATAGTCTATAGCATGTAGTAGAGGGAATTCTTACAAGTATATTAATAAGTAAACAATTCAAAAACTCATTGACAGCAGCAATGGAGCAGGAAACTTAGTTACTTAAACCCCCAAATCCAAACATTCAATCCTCAATCATTTCTTAAACTCAAACAACAAAATGTTGACAAAATTAAGCAGATTCAACACCAAATCAAACCAGAACAGCATTTACAACCATAATTGAACCCATACATGCCAGAACCGAACCGTAACCCGCGCAACTTAGCCTAACAGAACAGAATCAAACGAAAAACCACAAAAACATTTTCCGCCACAACAGAAATCAGGCTTTCCGTAGTAATTTTCTCGGCAAGCAAACAGAGAAAAAATGGGGAGAAAAGAGTAGTTACCTAAGCGGTGACGAGGGAAGGTCAGAGAGAGCCTACGGAGAGGCGATTAACAGAGAGATCGAAAACAAGAAATGGTCGAAAAGGACATATTTGATGGTTTCTAGGGTTTAATTTCCGGTTGATCTGTTTCTCTCTAGCTGTTGTTCGCCTCCGCAAATATTTGAATTCCTTTTTCTATTCTTGGACAGTACACTCTCATGTTCCTCTGTCAACAGCCACGAATTGTTCCATGACCATTGGGACGCGAACGCGGCTGCAAAATGTCCACTTTACCCTCCGGTGAGGAGTGCGTGGTTCGTCTTCAACGATGGCATTAAGGGTTTTTTGCCCATTTGTCGGATCCGCTTGTTAACGGTGTGGGTATGCCACACTCAAAGTTGGAGAAGTTTCCCAAGGAAAGGAGAGAACAGGTGAGGTCAGCATTGTAGATGACGTGGCGTCCTGCTAATTTGACACGTCTTCTCGTCAAATCCAACCCAAGCATCCTTCGTCCCACATTCGAAACCCACTACCACTTTATGATAATTTATTTTCGCCCTCTATCTTAATTTTACATTTATTAATTTGTAAAATCTGTGATTGTTTTTTTTTTTTTTTTTAAAGGTTAAAGGCTCAAATGGTACCCAATCTTTGGGCTGGAATCTAATTTAGTATCTAAATTTTAACTGTAGTAGAATTGATATCCATACTTTTATTTTGAACCCAATTTAGTACTCGTCGCCACTACTCAAATTCGAGAAAGACGCCACAGCCGTGCCTGATCTCACCGTCGCTGTCAAGGAGGAGCTGACCTCCGCCGTGCTCGATCTCACCGTCAACCATGGTCCGGTCGCTTCTTCAACCAAGAGAGATGAGAGGGATGAGAGAGTTTTTTTTTATAAATATTATTAAAATAATTAAGTGTGCCACGTTAGCGTTAAATACCACGTCATCATGAGAGCTTGTGTCTGAAAGATCACGTCGAGCCACTTCGACAAAAAAGTGATGTGGCAGTAAGATAACGTTTCTTGTAACGGAGAGTGACGATAGTTATGAAATTGGGTTCAAAATAAAATTTTGAGTATTAATTCTGGTGCAATTAAAGTTTGGGTATCAAATTGGGTTCCAGCCCAAACTTTGGGTACTATTTAAGCCTTTAACCTTTTATCTTAGGATAAAAATCCATTTTAGTACATTTACTATCTTAAAACAAATGATTTTCTGAATTATCAATCCTTTTATTTAGTTAAAAGTGAATTTGAATAGTTTAAGTCAGTTAAATATCATTAATGGATTTATGATATTTGTTAAAAAAAAGTTCTTTAATTTTAATTGACGCCGTTAATTTTTATTATTATTACTAATTCGATAGAATAGCAATTTAATAATATTACTATATTATAAAATTACTATTATGCCCTTCGTATTTTATTGTATTTTATAACAAAAATCTCATCTACTCCACCTTTTCAATGGATCAAACCCACCTAAATTTATAGATGGCTCATCATCATTAGCATTGAATTAAATTGTCGTTGTTGTCACGACCTCTGTTACATTAAAATAAAAAAAGTCGAAATTGAATAGCTAGCGTTGCATTGCATCAAATTGAAATCAGATCACTAATTGATACCATAAATTAAATATACTATGTTTTTCTTATCAGCAAGTATAACAACCGAGTATCACAAACACTCAGTTGGGCAAGTGGTTAATTTTTCTTGGTCCATTGAGGTTTCAAATTCGAGTCTTGATGTTTGTACATTTGCTAATAAAAAAAAAATCTCGAACCTAGGACCTTCAGAAAAGCAAGCACCTTAATCCATTTTTCCATTAATAATTGTTAAATATACTCAATTAAGCTCTCCACATTTTTATCAGACAGAGTAAAAAAATAAGAAGAAGAATCGACGATTGTTGTTTTCACTTTTTCATTTCTATTTATTTTCTCGCTTTCATGTTATTTGTAAAATATGTGATCTTCCATGATCATTCACCTCTTCACCTCCATGGGTTGCTCTGTTCACTACGTTTGCTAATAAATAAAAAATCTCGAACCTGGGACCTTCAGAAAAGCAAGCGCCTTAATCCATTTTTTCCATTAATAATTGTTAAATATACTCAATTAAGCTCACCACATTTTTATCAAATAGAGTAAAAAAATAAGAAGAAGAACCGACGATTGTTATTTTCACTTTTTCATTTCTATTTATTTTCTCGCTCTCATGTTATTTGTAAAATATGTGATCTTTCATGATCATTCACTTCTTTACCTCCATGAGTTGCTCTGTTCACTTGCAATGACCCAGTCATGCTCTTTCCCAAGAGTCTCCTTTCAAGAATGTCAAAAGTAAAACTTTGGCTTAATGTTGAAAATTCCATGGAAAATTTTGACTTGTCATCAAGTTCACCTCAAGGAGTTCCGTCAAGCTCTCTATCATGGTCTCATCAAGGCTCTTCCTAACAAGTCTCTACCTAAGATTAAGTTTCATAACGAAGATGCAAAAAAGGAAGATTAACACAAGAATACAACAAGACTCCAACGTGACACCGATTGCCTAGAGTTTGGGCTACTATTGATACATAAAAAAAATCATAAGTTAAAATAAAATATGAAAAAGCAGCACGTGGCGCCCGAGCGCCATGTCGCTTTCTCTAAACACCAAGAAGTCTAATGAAACGAATCCTCAGCCACCTTTGACTGTCTCAAAAACCTTGGTCGCCTACGAATATTCTCAATACTTAGTCTCCACGAGTACTCAAGGAGTGTCCCTAGAGCTTTTCTAGCTCCCCCAAAAACCTTCCAATGTTTCCACGAACTATCCAGCTTCTGTAGAGACCAAAACTGCCATGAGCTCCCCAGGAGTCCCCCACCCAATCCTAGAAGTTCATATGTTCCTTGAAGGTAAACCTCGAGTCTCAGGTTCCTCAAGCATCATCCAAAAGACTTAGCACGAATTTAAAATTAACAAAGACCACTTTGGAGCAAAACGAGATTTAGCAGCTCTCCAAGACCACAACCCTAATGTTGATGCCACATCTCTGGTCCAATTTCCTCAATCCCTCCCAGCGAATACCTCAAGAGCTGGTCGGGATTTAAGAAGATCTCTAAGGCAATGTGACCTTGGTGTTGATGTCGCGACCTTGGTTTGGCTACCGCCCTAACTTCGCAAATGGTCTTCTCACGTCCCAAAGCCTATGAAAGTGTTCCAAGTGAGTCTTCCCTAAAACAGAGATCCTCAAGAGTAGGAAAGTCATCTCAAACAAGTCCATAATATTTGTGTTGGTCCTCAATGGAGGTCTCACCAACCGCCTTCCCCACGGAGACCTCAAGAGCTAGCTAGATCCAAAAAACTCACTAAGGTTTCAAAATTATTGTTCATGTCGTGGATTTGGCCGAGAACCTTCAAAATTCTTCGCGAATACCTTAAGAGCATTCCAGCCTGCAACCTTGTTAAGGTTGCAACTCAAGTATTGTTTGATGACAATCATCCATCTTTTACCTTCGCCTCTCCCGAAATGACTTAGAACAATTCTCCAAACATCATTAAGGCTCTCGCGACTCCTATTGTCTGATTCCTTTCACCTTTGGCCCTCTTGAAATGACTTAGAATAGTTCTCTAAGCAACATAAAAAGCTTCCCACATTGCCAGTCAGCCTTCAAGACTCCTTGTCTCACAGGGACATCATCAAGGATCCTTGTCTTTTTAGGTAGCCTCTAAGCCTCCTCGCCTCACCAAGACATCATCAAGGCTCCCCGTTTCACCAGAATATCATTGAAGTCTTCCAGCCTCACTGGGTCTACTCCAATACTCTTACCCTGCTGGACCACCACCACGACTCATGCAGTTGGGACAATAAGACGCTACCCCAAGCGGGCTCTTAAGGGCTTATACCCTAGTACTTTCTGAAGGTCTTGTGAGTGCTTCGTAGTCTGTCCGACGTCTGTGGTTTGCACACTCGGAAGGATAGAGCACAACCCACAAGTGGGCTCCAAAAGCAGACATCACCTTGCAACAAACAACCACATGATGACATGTAACGAGTTTGATTTATAAGTATAAATACCACTCCTGGTGCGTGGTCTTGCGCAAGTCACAAATTTGAAACAGTATGACTGGCCTACCTTTAACATTAGATGTCAACCGCAAATATAGGACTTGAAGAAAAATGCTATTTGATAAACATCACACTTAGAAAAGTCTCTAACAAGTGAATAAGACGACAAAAAAAATCTATTGTTCACCCTTTCGTCATTTCAAACATACTCATAAACATGAATTGAAATTCTATGTCTTTCATTTTTTTTTATCGAAATCTTTCCCATCTAAACTGTATTAGATTATAGGGGTAATTACTGATGGATACCCTGTACTTTACATGTTTCTGAATTAGATACTCTAT
>JAYMTE010003233.1:0-10068 GCA_036897545.1 Pelargonium fulgidum
CCAAACTTCTTTTTATCCAAAATTTTCGTTAAAGCTAACGGAATATTCTAATAATGGAGGTAAAGTTTGGAATATTTCATTAACTTTAATGGAAATTTTAGAATATTCTTTTAACTTTAACGAAAACTTTGCATAGAAAGACGTTTGACATACTTTAGGGTAGCCAATAGTTAGTTTCAATACTCGAGGATAGTCATGGTTAAAAGGTATATAGTTGAAGGGTGATATGTGTAATTATCTCAAAATAATATTCTGTCCTAATTGTCGTCCGTAAAAACAAAATGATTTCCGTCACAATATTCAATATTTTCTTGTAGTAAAGAACACAAACCTCGGAAAATGTCAAAGAAGTTGTTCGAGATTTCTTGTGACTCGCCGCTTTGATTGCCGAAATGGCTCCCCTCGCATTCGTTGCAACGGGGACTAATATGAATGAAATGAAGAAAGATGGTATGTTTGCGGAAATGGAAAACTTTTGGACACTTTGGATTAGAGGTTCTGCAAGAATTGTCAATATGAAAATTCCTAGTAACATAAGCATTATGGCATGAAACCATCCCTTTATGGACTTATCAATAGCCCCAATTCCATTTCCTTCATCTAAAAACTTGTCGGTTTCTTCCCAAGTTTTCTGCATCGAAATTTAAATGTTAGAATTAAAATAACGTTGTACAAACAAGAGGATCGGGTGGTAAATCAAGCTAGTGTCACCTTAGACACGAGATATTTAAAAGAGTTTGATGTTTCCAACGACAAAGTCTTCACATACTCATTCTAGGAATTTAGTGATTTAAAAAGAATAACGATGTATCCATGTACGTTATCTATATTGGCCATTGAGTTGTCATTACTGACCAAAATGATGCTATATGTACTGATAAGAGGACCAAGTGGTAGACATTCAAGATGTCACATCAGATACACTAAAAATCATATGCATGACCTCATATATATATCAATTTACCCCATTTAAACGTTAGGGTAAAGTTTGAAATGAAAAATGTATGCTCGGAAATATAAAATCATATATCTTGGTATGATGTTGAAAAACGAAGTTCGTATTTTCTTACTTGGTAAGCATCATCGTTGGAAATATCGTCAATTGAGTTTGGTACGACAGAAGGGATAATCCATTTCGCGAGCCCAATGACGAATTCTTCTTCACTAATCATATTGTCTCCGCTCGTGTCAAGTTCGCGAAAGACTTGTGCAACAACATCATCCATTTCTAGAGGAACCTTCCCTAAGTTGATGTCTACTATCAATTTTCTCAATTCATCATGCGATATATAGTTGTTTCCATCGCGATCAATTGCTTCGAACAACCTATATTTGCGTAGCGTTTCAAGATATACGTGAAAAAAATCATATCATCATCAATCAATATTGACATGAAGTCATGAACATATAAACAAAATGTGTAGACTTACCTATGAATTGTCGACACATTTGGTGTGCCATCTTCTGATAATAGGCTTCCAAGAGCATTTCTTTGGACATGTTTGAATATTTGTGACACTAAATTCTTCTTCATTTCTTGTTCCCTTCGTTTGTTTAGAATCCAAGGTTGAAAATCCTGTTAGGAACAATTATAGAATATCATTCATGAAAGCAATTTTGATCCGAATTCGTGGGCACAAGAATTTTGACTTGCATGTTTTGGGTTCATGCACATAAAATGAGCATGGTCATTTTCGAGTTGGGTTGGACAAACCCACACTCACTTGTATCTATTCGAGTTCATGTTAGACTATTCAACCAAAATATGATAAAAACTACCTCATAGTCAATACAAAACTTAAATTGTCAGCTCAAATGCAAGAGTTGATCAATTTTGTTGCTAGTTAGAGTTAACTATTTATGGGTAATTTTATTGATGAGAACAATTAACTAATTCATAATATATTCTTAAATGCTCGTGTTTACCCCCACATAAATAGTATATACGTAGGAAAGTAGACCATCGGTAAACTTTCACACATCGCAGACGCACTGTTATTTTGACTTCAAAACTCAAAGAACTTTAATGTTTTTAAAATTTAAAACTAAGTCGACGACGTTTAAACTTCAAGAACTTCTACTATTTTGTTTTCTTGGAACATATGAAAATGATTGTTCCATTACCTGATATATGAGTTTCAATGTTCTCTGTGAATAGTATTGATTATCAATAGCTTTCTTTGTCTCATCAAGCCATTTGGTGAATCCATTCACAAATTCCTCTTTGGTTATTTTTTTGTCACCATCAAGATCAAATTTCTTCATCACATCTCCTATTGCTTTCTCTTTGTCAATATGTTTACCTTCAAATTTGATTTCTTGAAGAAGTTTATCGACTTCAAAAGGCGATATGAAATCATCGCCATCAACATCAATTTCCTCAAACATCCTGCATTATATATTCATGTGTGCGTAGTTAAGTTAGTATATCGTTCATATTTACTCGAACAATCGCATAAACGACCAAATATAAACAAGTTTTAGTACATACTTGTAAATTCCGGTTAAACTTGATTTTAAATCGATGCATACTATAGGTAATATATTTGAACACGTCATTTAGTGCATGCAATTTCGTAGAATCTAACTCGTACATGTAAATACTAAATACCTTATGAATTTTTTCGAGGAAGAGCAAAACAAAAACAAAAACAGTATTTTCAATGACAGTCGACATTGCCACATCATCAATTAATTAATTTATCGACAATCACAAGTTTGTTTTTTTTATAAGTTCAGTCACTAGTTTATGACTTTGAATATTTAACTGCGTACTATTTTGAATTTCGGTTCACAGTCCAACCACCAAATTAGTTATAGAAAAGAACGAACCTCCTTATCGCATTTACATTTGGGGCTCCATCGTCGGTGAGGATTCTCCCAAGTGCATGCCTTTGCACGTGTTGAAGAATGCTAAATATCAAATGCTCGTGTTTCACAAATTCTAAACTTCTTTTCTGAATCCAAGGTGAGAAGAACTGCGCATATCAAGAAAACATGAAACTTAATGGTAGCGTTTGGTAACGCATAATAGTATATGACATATAAAAAATAAGAAGATTATGATCGATATATACTCCCCGAACACAACTCGTTAAAATTTAATTTATCGAACAATGGTTACGTATATATGTACCTGATAGAAGAAGTAGAAGAATAGGAGCACAACACAAACAAAGAGAGAAATGATGAGAATGGTAGTTTGGTGAGAAGATAATATGGGGATTTTTTGGAGTTGTGCAAATAGAAATGGTATCACTGACAAAACCATGATTCTTGCAGTGTAGCTTGTCTGCAAATCTGTTCTAATTCCACAACCTGTTCATGGAGAAACAAGTAAAAATTATAACTACAAACTATCAATAGTTTGTTCATTAATCTAATAACGACAACAATATTAATCATGTCATTTTTCGAACAACATCAGAGTCAGCTTCAAGAGCACTTCACAAAAACTTTTATATATCATTTAATACATGCATTCTCTTCTTTCACATAATTATAGGTATTTTTTAAGCAAATAATAAGTGCACAATCTTTCAAAATGTTATAAGTAGTAAAAATAGTGCATGTTTTACACGAATATCGAGAAATAAGCGAAAGTAAAAATATATAGACAAATATTAATTTGAACAAACATTCTTGAACATTGTTCTTTCAAGTATTATCTAGTCTTTTCTCCTTACATGTTTACTTATCAATTTAGGAATTCCCTTATCCATCTTAGTTCTTAGATTGTCGCATCTTGACGTGTCATTGATTTTTTTATGCTACATGTGTTCTTAAATTCAATCAATACTATTTCAACTATTCCTAGAGCAGTCGTATCACTCATTGTACTCTCACAAATCCATCTCAACGTTACTATCTTGTGACTTTTTATTTAAGCCTATTGAAATAATATACCGTATAATCAGACGTAAAATATTAAGTAAAGATTATCTACTATGTGCTAGAAGCCCATTTTAGTTAATACATATGTTTGGGCTTATGACACACATACTATGTTCCTAAAAGCTAAATTAAACCTTAGTTATACCAACTTTTAATCACTTAACACAATTCAACCAAGACATATTGGGCCAAGCGGTTAATGCGTTTTGGATTTTCATTGAGGTCTCAAGTTTGAGCCTCTTTGTCATCGGAAACTAATAACTAACTCGGCTGAAACCCTCATTAGGGGTGAGAAACACTGGTCTTTATAGACCTGTTGTCCCGTCACCTAAAAATAACTTAACACAAATCAACGTGGGGACCCAAAAAATGTTATAAGAAATGTAGTGAAATGGGGAAAGTATTTAACAAACCTTTTAATGATGATAACAATCTTCCATGTGAAGTGGGAGCATTGGAAAGATTTGAGTAGTTGCAAGCATTGGAAAGGTGTTGTCTTCCAAGGATAACACAAGTACCCCAAAGTAATGTTAGAACCAAAATTGTAGAGCCAGCTAACAATCCCACACCCATATACACATATTCTTCAGCTACCTCTTTTGTGTTTAAAAGTCCAGATGCTGAAAATTAATGAAGAAGAAGAAGAAGAAAAATAAGAAATTGATAAGACATTTATCTATGCAAAATAAAATCAATTATTGGCTTGGAAATCGGTTTGTTAATTTCAATTAGTATTTTTTTTCGGTTTATACCATGGGTTCCTGAGCAGACCAGTACATTTGCGGTTGACACCTTTATGCCGTTTTATTACACCCAGACTAATTTCCACTCGCCACACTGTCAGCGCACTAAATGGTAGAGGGCTGACCCGGGATTTTTTCAATTCACAAAAGCTGAGATTCAAACTTCCTACCACTTGCTTAAAGGACGTAGTACTGAACCAACTATGTCAACCCACTAGGTTAGTATTTTCAATGTAAAGTATAAACTACATGTTATTCTCATCTGATTTATAGTTTAAGACTATGCATAGCTTGGTACTTAGTTCAATTATTTTTAGATCGCTCCTTTACATTTTGTAATTGTATTTTGAGTTTAGACTATTTCAAGATAATAGAATTATTGACTTGAAACAAGTTGTCATGGTCCTATTATTGTTCAGTAGGGTTGAACCTAACCAAACATATAGAAATTTCTTAGATAAATTAGTGGGGAAAACAAGAAACAATTTGTGAATATTAATTAGTTTAGTTGTAACAGCAAAAAAGAACATTAATAACAACCATATTATATACTTATTCAAATTTTAATCTCATTCAAATTCAAATTCAAATTCATGCACATTATATGTACTCATTAATTTCAGCAGATTTGATAGTGACTTAACAAATTAGCTATATAATCGTTTTTTTAAAAAAAAAATTAGCTATATAATCAAAATGTATCTTATATATAGTCTTATATGCTTGATAGTTGACATCCTACTTTTTATTTATTATCTGCAATTATATATGAACACTTGTTCATAAACACTGATGAAATCATGACAGCTTTGGGTAGGAGCAAGCCAGCTGAATAATGAACCAATATAAACAATAAACTGTCTTTCAAGAATTAACTGGTACTATATATTAAGATTTAAAATTGGAACTTGTGGTTATGTTAGTATCTTCTCTGCAAAATGACGTCTTTATTAATAAAAGTGTAGTATGAACATTAGTTGACTGATATAAATATATATTAGTTGCACTAATAAGGTTGTGACACTTCATTTAAAATTATGGATCTGGACGGGTCGTTCCGCTCCCACAAATTCACTTGAGTGGGTAAAAGTGAATTTTAATGAAGTGTCATAATCTCATTGACAGATTTAAATTGTAACTAATATAACTTTATATCAGTTAACTGATATACAATTTATATATATATAGCACATGTGTGGGGCCTTGCATGTCTTTGTGTGTGTGTGGTGCAAATTAAAGGTAGGGCATTTTGTTGTTCCCTCAAAAGGGGTATATAATTATATATACTTCCTAATCAAAAGTCTATTAGTTGACACTCTTTCCTTAAATCATGATGTTGCTGTATATGGTCTGGTTGTACAACGTCGTTTTGCTAATTGTGATTTGTGAGGCCATTAATGGCCCCTTTTAGAATCATCCTAGTCTTCATTTTTTTTTTAAGTTATTATAACTAACTTTTTTTGAATCAATAATATAATAGTTAATGCTACTTTAAGAGTTATTATTGTCACTTAAATAGATTTTAAAACTGTTAATTAGTATGCAAATCATCATTTATTTCATCAATAACATATAAATTTAAATCACATATATAACAATTGCCAGCTACTAATGCAGCAATGAAAATGAGAAAAACGCTGGCGGATTTTTTTTAGCTCGTTTATGCTTTAATACGCCTTATGTTTCTTCTTCTTTGTTTATTCACCCTCCTATGAGTGTTGTTGCTACATGTATTTCGGATTCTAAGAACCTCTTGCTTAGAGAGGACATTTTGATCTCTTTCCCTCCTTAGTGTTTCTTAATATATTTTGGTTTATAAAAAAAATGAAAATGAGAAAAACGATGGATTGAGCATAAGATATGAAAGACAGTAATAAAAAACAAACAATTTTGTAAATTCATAGTAATTACAAGCAAAATACAAACTAAATGAATAAAAGTCCAAGAGAAATCTGTATTACGTTCGAGCAAGCACTCTGGTGATTAGACAACTGGTACTATTATCAAAACGGAGCAACTTTACAAGCAATGGATATCATATCGGTGAGTTTGGGATTATAGATGTTTTCAAACCATTAACATGAAATAATAACAAGACTTATTGCGGTGTTTTGAGGTATTATTGTTGTGAAAAAAGACTTGGAAAATAATTTATTATAGTTTGAGGTTTTAGATGTCATGTGTGATGAGCATTAGAAGAAATTGAAGGCAACAAATTAAGGATGAAAATCGCTCACTTCCAATTTTGGAAAGGTGTTGTCTCTGTGACAAATTTCAACTCGATTAGTCACATGATGGACACTCATTGTGACAATAAATTTAGGCTCCGCGAATGATGATTTCGGATTAAAGCAAGTCATGTGTACTTCCATATTTCATCATATTGGCCATTTCAATGGAAACGTTTAAAGGATTTTATTTGAAAAATTCTACAGATTTATGTGTTAATGTCCCACATTGAAAAAATGTGAAGTCTATCACCACTTGATTTACATGTTGGGTTCTCCATCTATTAGCTTAAGTTTTTGGATTGGATCAATTTTATCATAGTCTCAGAGTTGGTTCTGTTTGGGCCTAGTGGTCCGTCTTTGTTGCCTCCCTCTGTTTGGGCCTAATGACCCGTCTTTGTTGCCTCCCTGATTCATTTACATTTGGATGTTGCAAGATAATATGTTTGAATACACTATCACAAATAAAGCTTTGGAATGACATAACAACATTCTTACTCAGAGTGTAAGGACATGGCCTAAGTTTGTACAATTTTTACTCTATAGTAATGATACATAAAATATTAGAAAATAATAGGCCTCATGTCCATATACCCGCGCAAGGCAGTACATGAGGCTGCCACGTGTCCCATTCATCTCTCATTTTCTCCTAGCTTGCCACGTGTTGGTTGCACGCGCGTAAGGCATGTATCGGGCTGCCACATGTCCCACACATCTTGCCTCTTCTCCTAACTTGACACGTGTTGGATATACAATTTCAACTCGATCTTTCCCGCAATAATCTTCCTGTTCTCTTCTCGTGGCTTTCCATGTTGCTGGTTGTAGCTCTCATCTGTTATTTGTCTTGCATTTGATCGCATCTCATTTTCATTGATGAAGATGAAGAATATAATCTTTTGTTTGGCTACTATAGTAAGATATTATAGTGGTACATATTTTGTAAATATTCTGTTAGATACTACATATCTTTGAAGATATTCTAGGAGCTGTTATCATTATCTAACATATCTCTTATGAGATATTTAGTATGATTTGTAGGAGTTAGTTTATTAAGTTAGTGCAATGACTTATGACTTATGTATATGATGTTGTACTTGGCTCAATGAAGGCTCCAACTTCTGAATTTCTTTATGGTGTCAGAGCCTTTAAGTTTGAACACTGATGACTAGAAGAAGAGAATGATCACTGATCCTACATTTTCCTATTTTCTTCCCAATAACAATATTTCTTGTTTGAATATTTTTGGCATTTCATTGAGAGGGGATGCTAATTACTAATAATGGGCTACGACTTTGAAAACTGCTTTCTGTGCAAAGCGGAAATTGGGGTTCTTCGATGGAGTTGTAACCATGTTGACTGATGATAAGGATGACATAGAAGACTGATACAGTGTGAACTCGATGCTCTTTGGTTAGTAATAAATTCCATCGAGCCAGTCTACGTTCAAATTTGGCCTATGTAGATTATGTCAAGAACCTATAAGACAGCATAAATAAGAGATTTAACGCACCAAATACTATGTGTATGATTGAATTGATGGATGTCATTGCAAATTGTAAACAACGTGGTCAATCAATAATTGACTATTACGGCTAGTTGAAGGTCCTATGGGAAGAATTTGTGGGCTATCGTATCAGGCATGTGTGCAAGTGTGGAAAATGTACATGTGAGCTTGTCAAACAACTCATGGCTGACGTCGAAATCAAACAAACTCATGAATTTTTGTTGGGTCTCAATGACATATATGGCGATTTTCAGAGTCACATCCTAAGCTCAACCTTTTCCTTCTCTAAAAAAAGCAAATCAAATGGTCATCAAGGAGGAAAGGCACAAGAAAGTTGTTCGTACCAAGGATGACTGTGGTGACGCTGTGGTCTTCGCCATGCCTATTGGACGTGGGCAGAACCCTTTGGCGGGAGAACGTTCTTTCTGCACTCATTGTAATCGAGAGGGCCATGACATTTCTTGGTGCCTCAAACTTACTGAGAAGTACCCTGATTAGTGGTTCATTCAAGGGAAGGAAGGAGGAAATCGAGTTGGATTATCAGGTCGCGGCAGAGGAAATCATGCAGAAGTCGTGGAAAACACCACATATACTACCGAACCAAACCAACTACTTCAACTCAGCGGAACAATGACTGTCGTGCTCACAGCACTCGGGTTTAGTAAGCCTAACACTTTATTTACTGAGAAGTATTAACTGGTAAATTTTTTATTGGTAATTGGCTTCTAGATAGCGACACATCATATCATATGGCAGAAAATATTTTTATTTATCTAAACTTATACCTCTACCCAAATGCCCTGCGGGGTTTTCCAATGGTGATGTTGCATTTGCGACTCATGAAGGCATAGCTCATGTAAATTATTTGTTTTTGCATCACATATTATATATGCAGTTTGATTTTAGTTGCTTATTTTATAGATGCCTTCCAATGTTATGTCATATTCATTGACCGTCTATGAATGATACAGGACCGCACTTTGAGGATGGTAATTGGAGTGGGTGAACGATGTGGTGGGGTCTACTATTTTCATGGTTCATTTAAGGCTCAGGCGCATCGAGTCGAGTCAGTGGACTCTTATGATCTTTGGCATCAACGTATGGGGCATCCCTCGTCAAAAGTTATTCATTTACTTAGTCATGTTTTCAATAGTAGCTTTTTCTAATATTAAGAATAAAGTGTGTGATGCATGTTATCGAGACAAACAATCTAGTGATATTTTTAGAATTAGTGACAATCGTGCTCTTGAACCTTTTGCTTTAATACATTGTGATGTTATGGGACCATATAGGGTTGCTTCTTCTTCAGGTGCACATTACTTTTTTACAATTGTTGATGATTATTCATGAGCTGTGTGGATTTATTTGATGGGTAAAGAGAGGTGAACAATATTTTTCGCCAAGTTTGTGTTATAGTTCATACAAAAATTCATAAACATGTCAAAGTGGTGAGGAGTGACAATAGTACTGAATTTAAACCTCTCAAACTTTATTTCAATAACCATGGGATCGTGGTTCAAACATCTTGTGTTGATACTCCATAACAAAATGGTAGGATTGAGAGGAAACAAAGGCATATACTTGAAGTTGCTCGTGTTCTCCGTTTTCATGCTTATTTAACTATCGATTTTTGAAAGGAGTGTGTTCTGGCTACTGTGTATTCAATAAATAGAACCTTTACCCCACCTAAATGATTAAA
>JAYMTE010003234.1:0-10064 GCA_036897545.1 Pelargonium fulgidum
GGTTAATGTATATCAGTTAACTGATATAAAGTTATATCAGTTGTTTCAATTTTATGAATTTATTTTGAGATTCAAAATTCCAGTTGCCGGATAATTCATGTTCTTAATGATGATCAAGTGAGTTCTTCATGTTCTTCAAATGTAAAAAGGGTAATTTAGGTATTATATAAAATTAATTAGTCATGTGTAAAACATGTGAGGAAAGAGAGTGATTTTCAGTTAAATTTAACTAACGTAATGAGTGTGGAAAAATTTATAGGGGTCGTATTCTTCAAAAAATAGTTCATGGTATACATTTGTTTTAGAGAACAAGTTCATAAGGGTCATTTACAATTATCCCTTTAAACAATGGTTGGATATACCAAGTCTCTAAACTTCTAAAAATCTCCAGTAAGTGTAAGAAAAAGGCCTAAGGGTCTTAAAGGACACGGTCTGAGTTGAGCACTCGAGTTTGAGTAGATCTTTCAAATATTTGGACTTTTCAAATAAGAAATAAGATTGAACGAATACTTAACGTTTCATAAATGACAAACAAGCGGGAGTTTTTATATTTTTCTATAGTATCCAAATATGATTGAATAAAGGCAGGCCACCTAAAGCATGTTTTCCTAAGGCATAGTATTTGGACACGGGCCTATCCAAAGCTATGTTCCTCAAGAGTAAGTTTACATTCTCAAGAAAAGTTACACCTGCTGTCTTGTACCCTTAGAGAGCCATCGAGCCCATGTGCTCCCGCTCGAAAGAGTATCAAAGCCAGAATGCATGTACCACACAAGTTATTAGAACGTCAAATTAAGAACTCAACATCCACTATCCCTCGAAGGTATGTGACCGAGAACTTGGAAAGAAAATGCTCGAGAGGTAAACCATAAACTCAACACGAGTCGCACATTTCTACCGAACAATCACATGCCACCTTCTGAAGGAAGATGAGAACTCGAGCCCAAGTGCTCCTGCTCGAAAGAGTGTCAAAGTCAAGTTACATGTACCACACAAGTTATTAGAACGTCAAACTTCCTAAGAACTCAACTTTCCGTCCGCTATCCCTCGAAGGTATGTGACCGAGAACTAGGAAAGAAAATGTTCGAGAGGTAAGCCAAAAACTCAGCACTGTGTGAACAATCACATGATGCCACCTTCCGGAGAAAGATGAGAGTTCCTTTACCAACCCAACTCACATGCAATTCTATATAACTTGTGCAGTGCTTATTGGATCTCTCATATTCCAAATTTAAAATATTGGAGATTTGTTTTTTAATGGGATGGATTTATACAAGCACCCTAAAAAAAGTTGGTCTCACATGCAATAAATAAAGTCAGTCAAACTCATATTTCATTAGCTACAGCAATCGATGAAATATTCAACAATCAACACAAACAACAAGAGGAGGAAATGGAAATGTACCAAAAAATCATCAAACACCTCTCAATCTCTCATCCTCTCTACTTCTATTTCAGTTCTAAATCTAGTTCTTGGTCAGCAACAATGGCTGATACTTAGAACCCATCTCTAAAAACAAGCTACACAAACTGGGCTCTGTTAATTTCTAAATCTAAGTAACCAAATATATGGGCATGGCAGCTGAAGTGGACACTCTCTGCTGCTGCAGCTGCTGCTCCATGTTGAGCTCCCGGAGGCTCAGATACGGCACCTCCACCTCCCCTCTCCTCCTCGGCGTCAGGGTTCCGGCCAACGGTCCCGACGACGGGCGGCTCCGGCACGGCGTGCTGGACCCGCTCCGGCTCTCCGTAATATACACCGGACCCGACATCGAGGCCCGGAAGGCTCGGGCCCTGGCGTCGTGAACGTCCTCGTCGCGACGGCGGTTGTGGTGGGTCGGAGCCACCCACTTCCGTTTGAAGAAGAGGAGGGCGTTTCTCCACCACCGCTTCTTCTTGTGTCCCCTAAAGTCGTCTTTGGAGATGGGTTTTTGGAGCTTGAAAATGGGTTTGTGCAGAGAATCGGTGGATCTCAGGGAAAGAGACGAAGTTTCGAGCTTGTGGTTGCGAGCTTCTTCGAGGACCTGGAAGTAGTCGATTTGTGGGTCGAAGCCGTAGTCGCTGAAGTGTTGAGGCTCTGGCATTGGAAAAATGGGGGATTTAGTGGACATGTTGGGTGTTGATTTTGATTCCTTGTAAAGATGGGTTGCTTTTTTGGTGGGTTTATTAGGGAAAAGATGGAAAAGAAAGTGCGGTTTTGGGGGCTCAAGGGAAGGAGGAGGTGAATGGGTGTTTTGGTGAGCCCTAGTAAATGCCAACTCCAAAGTCAGTCCCAATCCGTGGTGCATCTTTTATTTTTTTTAAGCCTTCCCAAGCACACTTGCATTTATTACATCCCTTGTGAGCATGACACACTACAGTACTTTCGAGGATTTTCTTTACTATAAATTTCAATGTTTGTTTGGTTCCTCTCCGGTACGGGTGTGCAAAAAAATCGTGTAAACCCGCTAATTTGCTACCCGCACTTGGAAACCGCTTGCTTATGACTCGCTACCATTGCTCAAAAAAAGTAATGGGTTCAAACTCGTAAGTCGTTAAGGTTAATGGGTGAACAATAGAATAGAAAGCTCTGCCCGCTCGGTAAAGTGCTTCCTTGAAACCCCTTAATCCACCATTCTACTTTCTTTGTTTGAGATATCTCTCTCTCATTGTTGTTGGTTTGATTATTCTCTCTCATCTCTTTATCGATCTATCACTAAGTAATGAGTACTAGGTTTGTTATAATCCATGACCTTGTATTATCGAGTCATTAATTTTAAAATTAATTAATTTAAATGTCTTTATTTTAATTTTAGTTTTAGCTCTTTATTACGGTTTCTTTTGCTATCAAGGCTTGAGGATATGACATTTTTGCTGACGGGGAATATGATAACCTGTTATAACAAGTTAAATGGGTCAATAAAAAAAATTAAAAGACCAAGGGTCCAAAACGGTCATTACCTTAACTAAAGACTAAAATCAAAATAAAAACAAGTTCATAGGAGACACAACTAATTAACCATCTAAACTACTATAACATACTACATTCAGTCGGTCTCATTAACAAACTAGGTCGACCTTATCGTAAAAACATCTAGTATTTCGCACGTCAATATAACATAATATACTTGACCGACTTAATCTAATTTTACGAGGACAGAAATATAATTCAAGTGTTCCTCTCCTCCTTAAATTAGGTCAAAAATTTCACACGAGTTAATGCATGAATAAACTTGTTAGAAATTGTCATATCTGGCTCTAAGTAAACTTGACCGGTTTAACCATTGAATATAATATTAAAAATCACTGGGTGAAATACAAGTAGTAGACAGTCATCAAATAGAAAACGGCATTACCGGTAGTATTCGTATATTTGAATCCATACAATGTATCGTGAACCAAACAAATTCTTCGCACAGACCCTTCTCAACCATCCATCTTTCTTTCACTCTCTCCACCACATTTCCCTCTTTAGATCTGCTCTTTGCTTTGCCTCTTGTTCTCTTCCTTTCTCTTCAGCATCTAAAAGGTGAGGTGGGTTTTGCTTCTAATGCTCACTTTGTTCTCTTAACCACTGATTTTTTGAGTTTCATCAACTGGGTCGCTATGTTCTGCTTCATTCTTTGACTTCTGTTCTTCCAATTATCGTGTTTTGATGGTATTGATGCTTTTTCTCATCATAAAAATATGTTTTTAATTTTCGGTCTTTGAAAAGTTCTCATCTTTTTGTTTGCTTTTCATTAGTTCAGGTTATAGATTATTTAGTAATTATTGTTTGAGGACTGGTTTGAGTAAGAAATTGAACTGGTAGATGAGAGCTGAATTGCAGTTTTTATACTCTATCATTGTAGCTTTGCACTTGGACTGAGGAGAGAGATAGGTTTGGTCATTAGCTTGTTGTGGCTTGAAGAGATATATTATAGAGAGATAGAAGAACTTAATTATTTTATTTGGGGGCGCCCATGATTCTAACATTTGATTGCCAGATTAAACATGCTCGATACCAAGTTTGGAGCCCGATTCTGGTTTTGTACTCTAACTATTACTTCTGAACTTTGGGGCTTGTGTGTTTTGTCACGGCTTTCTTTGTGTGTGATGTATTGTGTATTCAAGTGTAGGTGTGTTTGCGCTTTATGTTAGAACTTTGAGTAGAGAATCTTTTGTGTATTATGTGAACAGAAACTTGTGTGGTGAGAAGTATTGTCGCTAGTTTGAATGAATAAAATCGGGGTTGCAATTCAACTTACAGTATATAGTAATTAGGTAGTCAAATGTGTTAATGTTACTATATGCTTGTTTTGTTTTGTTTTGTCATTCTAGGCTTAGTGTTCGGTTCTCCTTCGATTCATTCGGCAGGGCATTATGAAGTTACATGGATATAGACATTTGACAATCACTAGATGGCTGTAGAATTTCATCAAAAGAATGGGTATGTTTGTCCATATTGTTGCTCTACCGAAACAATACCATATAAACAAAAAACATTGTTGCCTTGGAACCAGGACCTCCTGTATAAGTTTCTTTTTGTGTGTGTTTGTGTGTGTGTGTGTATGGAGGAATCAGTGATTCTTGCTATCTATTGGTGCGAATTGTGAATGCTATCACACTGATATGTACTTGATTGATGATATATTGTTACAAACATTCAATATTCACTTCCCAGCTCTCTATCAGTATCTATATCATGCCATGCTAATAAAATTTTTGTTGTTTCTGATAATAACAATGGAAATTTTCTGTGTTCTATCTGCAACAGATCATGACAGAAGGAACTATGAGTAATCCTGAAGGAGAAATAAAAGTGAGTTTTGGCTATCAATGCAATGGAAGCAAATCTATCTTCTCAAGTGGCTCTTGTGAGGGTCAACCGGGATATGAAGTCGTTCCTGGAAAAGGAATCCGAAAAACCAGCAGTTTCTCTTGTTTATCTGGTGCGGCCTTAAGTGCCAATGCCACATTGGCAAATACAAATATTTGCAATGGTGTTATAGGGGCTGAAATACTTCCTAGTTGGGACTCTCCTAAATCTTTTCACAAGATTCCATCTTCTCCATCTATTTCAAGGTTGGACATGTTATCCTCATCTCTCCAAAGTACTATGTCAAATTTAAGCTGCAGTCCATCTGAATATGATTCTTGTCTATTGGCATCCATGAGCTCTCCTTCTAATAATGAAGGTTTTCTTAATTCTATGGAAGTACAAGTGGCAGGTGGAGCTGCTGGTGAAGACAGAGTTCAAGCTGTTTGTTCTGAAGAAAATGGATGGCTATTTTGTGCAATATATGATGGTTTCAATGGAAGAGATGCAGCTGACTTTCTGGCTGGGACATTGTATGAAACCATCCTATCTTGTTTCAATGTGTTAGATAGAGATTCAAAGCATGATAACGCCAGAGATTTTCATATTTTGGATTCAAATGGGTTACTTCGACACGTGTTAGAAGACAGTAATCTTTGTCATACGCAAAAGAATCCTTTAAGAACTAGTAGCAAAGATCCGATCAACGACAATCTCACCAGGAATGGTCCACATGATAAGGTGACGCAAGGAGTACTTGATAGTCTCCAGCGTGCTCTTACTCAGGCAGAGAATGATTTTTTGTATATGGTTGAACAGGAAATGGAAGACCGCCCTGATTTAGTTTCTGTTGGATCTTGTGTCCTAATTGTACTTCTTCATGGGCAGAATCTGTACACACTTAATTTAGGCGACAGTAGAGCTGTATTAGCAACAAACAAGGAAGAGGACCATAAAAGTTGGAATAAGGAGCTGGAAGCTATTCAGCTCACTCATAGTCATACTCTTGAAATTGAAGCTGAAAGAACTCAACTTTTATCAGATCACCCCGATGATCCCATGACTATTGTATCTGGAAGAGTGAAAGGAAAGTTGAAGGTCACGCGTGCTTTTGGAGTTGGTTACCTGAAGAAGGTAGGTGGTTACTTTGTTTTCTTTCCAGTAAACCACTGTTCCAAATGTTATCATGTAGAATGAATCTTCTTCATGGGACTAAAAGATGTGGTGCCCGTTACCTTTGTGTCCCTCCTAGTTCCTATATAGTCCATTTATTGCATTTTTCTAAACATTTGTTTTCTTCATATAGTAATTATATTTTTATACCTTTTCTTTTTCTGCAGAAAAAATTGAATGATGCATTGATGGGTATTCTTCGAGTCCAGAACCTTCAAAGCCCTCCATATATCTCCACAGAGCCATCACTACATGTACATACGATCTCAAAATCTGATCACTTTGTCATAGTTGCAAGTGATGGTTTATTTGACTTCTTCAGCAACGAAGAGGCAGTGAACCTTGTGCATACTTATATTTTGAGTACACCTTATGGTGATCCTGCTAAATATTTGCTAGAGCAGCTTGTGATGAGAGCAGCGGAATGTGCAGGTACACTCTTAATCCTGCAGCTTATAAAGAACACTAGTGATTCCACTCCTTTCTAATATTAAAAAAACTGATTAAAAAAGTCTATAAACTTCAGTTGCTAAGTTAATGCACGGCTGTTCAGTCCTTGTCATATCGTATCTTTGAATGAGTTATATAACCGTCATTTTTGTAGATGTATAGGAAGGTTGATTTCATTAACAAAATAAAGTGTTAAAACCCCTTTTGAATGAATTTGATACACAAGTCCCCTAGAAAAAGATGAAAAAATCTGGCATACCGAGTTTGTTTAACATATCTTCTGTCAATATGTTCGAGAAAGACATGATGTCAACCAAAGAACCTAATATCGGAAACCTTTGTTTGTAAGTATTAGAAAAGTAGTTTTTGTCAAAGATAAAAGACTAGGGGTAACTTCACGCATCTACCCTGAACTTTAAGCCTTTTTCGCGCAGCCACCTAACCTGTTGGAATTTGCAGGTTTCAGTATGGAGGAACTGATGAATGTTCCGGCAGGTAGGAGAAGGAAATATCACGATGATGTTACTGTAATAGTAGTCATGCTCGGAACGAACCAGCGAACTTCCAAGGCATCAACTTGTATATAAAGTTTTGCCATTTTGTTTTTGTTTATATGGCAATACATAGCATATTTTGCAATACACAAAGTGGTTTATATAGTAATAGTTGTAGTGTGTAGACTTGTACAATAGTTCATCTTCATTTGTAAGACACTGTATTTGCAACTGCAAATTGGGTAAGATTGGATTAAATGGAAATTATGGTCAAGACTGCATAAGAAGTTAACTTAGATTTTGAATTCAAATTTTTGTTTACAAATGAGAATAAAGAATGAGCGAGACTTCAATCACTTTTTCGACTGACTAGACAAGACACATATTTTTAGATGATTATCGTGAACTTCAATCACTTTTTCGACTGCCAAAAATCAAGCCATTCTTTTTATTATTATTCTATGAGATAAAGGGACAGAAAATATAAGAACTGTAAATTCTCTTATTCTATCAACCGGAAATGAAATAAAATTTAAACTATGTACGTACACATGACTTGTTACTAGCTAAAATCTGTATTGATTTGTGGTATGCAAATAATGCAAGAAATAAAATCAAGCAGCGGCTGCACCGGTATCCTTTTGTTCGGCGCCAAAAATTCGTTGCTGGAAGTCGGAAACCATCATCGGAAGACCTTTGCGGAGAGGGACAACTGGTTCCCAACCAAGAAGCTCCGTAGCCTTGGAAATGTCCGGTTTCCTCTTGTGCGGATCGTCCTCTGTGTTAGGTCTGAACTCGATCCGCGCGTTCGGGTCTATTGTTTCTTGGACAACCTTGGCAAGTTCAAGCATTGTAAACTCGCCAGGGTTGCCTAAATTGAAAGGACCCACATGTTCCCCTTCCATCAGCCTCATTAGACCCTCCACCTATAATCATTTTGTTTTTCCAATACAAAACTTACTTAACTCCAACACAATTTTTACTATTTTAATGAATATTTAGAAACTCACCAGATCAGACACGTATTGGAAACTTCTGGTTTGCTTCCCATCACCGTAAACAGTCATGGCTTCTTTCCTCAAGGCCTGCGCGTGTCATTTTCACATTTATTAATTCGATTACATAGTTTACTCATTCACTTACGTTAAATAAGTCGACTCACCTCCATTTATTCATAATAACAATCCTAAAAAAGTGTGAAAACCAACCTGAGCCACAAAATTGCTAACAACACGACCATCATCAAGGCACATGCGAGGTCCATATGTGTTGAAAATCCGAGCAATTCTCACCTGAAAAAATTCAAATTTGCAACTCATCAAATTCAATGCTAATCTCATACAATAATGGGGAACTTATATATAAACCTCAATGCCAAGTCCTCTGTGATAGTCCATGGTCAAGGTTTCCGCCGTTCGCTTCCCCTCGTCATAGCAGCTACGGACGCCTACCAGTGTTATTTAATTAATAACCCGAACAAAAACTCATATCACATTTTAGATAAAAAAAAAACAATATTATCGATATGAATGTCACATCATACTGATGGGATTGACATTGCTTTAATAAGTCAAACAAAAACCGTTTTCATATTTTATGTTAATTAAAACAATATTGTCGATGTGAATGTCGCATCATCATACCGATGGGATTGACATTGCCCCAGTAAGTCTCGACCTGGGGATGCTGCAGTGGATCCCCGTACACCTCGCTTGTGCTGGTGAGCAAAAAGCGAGCATTGACTCTCTTGGCGAGCCCCAGCATGTTGAGCGTGCCCATGACATTGGTCTTGATGGTCTTCACCGGATTGTACTTGTAGTGCACCGGCGAGGCGGGGCAGGCCAGGTGGTAGATTTGGTCCACCTCCAGCAGAATCGGCTCCACCACGTCATGCCTGATGAGCTCGAACAGCGGATTCCCGAAATGGTGCACCAGATTCTCCTTCCTCCCGGTGAAGAAATTGTCCACCACTATCACGCTGTCGCCTCTCGCAATCAGGCGGTCCACCAGGTGGCTTCCGACGAATCCGGCGCCACCGGTCACCACGATCCTCTTCCCCTTCCGCTTAAGCCCTAGCGGCACTTTCCCCCCAATATTGAAGTGCAAATACAGATCCGGCGACGAAGATGAAGATGGTTGCCACGGCCGTGCGTGGTGGTTTTCGAGGTGGTTTTCGGTTGGATCGGAGGTTATGGGAGGAGAATGGTGGTTTTGAGGGTTTGTGTGGAAGAAGAGGGAGGAGATGGCGACGCCGAGGAGGAGGAAGAGGAGGCGCTGCTGGCGGAGGAGGTAGCGGAGGGGGTGGGCATGGGCGGTCCGGCGGGTGGTTTCCGGTGAGGGAGAGGAGCAAGAAGACATTGCGAGGGAGAGGTGGATTTTTGGGAGTGAAGGGTAGAGATTTAATTGGGAAGAATTGAAATGATTTGAACAAGTAGTGGTTTGAGGCATGAAATATCGCCGGATAATCGCTCTACAGAGCGTGCTTGCTTGCTGCTTTTGTGGTTTTATCGTTTCTCGTTAAACATGCATGTAACTGCATTTTTGTTTTTCTTTAAGACAACAATATATTTTTTTAAAATACATCAATACGGTGAATGGATTGGTGTGTTTTGGATCAGCGCACTTATAAAATCTACAATAGTTTAAATTATAATACTATTAATGAAATAAACAAAAAAAGACTATCAGCCAATAAATCATGGCCAATTAGGTGATGTCACGTTAGTTATTTACACTCATATCCGTTCCAATTATTATTCATATAATAAGTTACTCTGTATTCGAACAAAAATATCTATCATTTATATTTAAAAAGAAGTGTCATATGTTATTAAAAAAGTTGTTATTGTTGAATTACATACCAATGACATCATCATAGCAATCTTAGTTTATATTAAAATGGTTGCAATACGTGTTCATACATATACAACAAAAATTATACACCACTAATTAATTTCTTTTCTATTTTGCTTAAAAGAAGAAAAAATATTAAGACACTTATTTTGATATATAAAAAGTAATTAGTACCATTCGTATTTGTTACCGAACATAACCATGACAATGCTGTCAAAGAAAAAAAGCAAGTATTTATTAATTAGGGATAAAGGTTTTTTTGATACCCAAACTTTGCAAAAATAGTCAATTTAGTACCTATTCCTTTATTTCTTCCG
>JAYMTE010003235.1:0-10063 GCA_036897545.1 Pelargonium fulgidum
TTCACCAAACATATACATACATACATACATACATACATACAACCACTCAATTATGGCTACAAATGATTTGGTTCTCCTACTTCCGAATTCATCTCAAATTGCTTGCGGTGGTGGAGCCATAAAACCAAACATATTATCCCTACAAAATTTAGCAATCAATCAGCTACACCACAAACTCAAAGCACCATTCATCAAGATTGCTTGGCCTGGATTTGTTCTGTAAACTATTCTGGTATCATTGTAGATAAAAATATAAAAGATCAATAATTAAGTTATTTATTCCAGGAAAAGTTATGGAAAACAATTAATGTATGTTACGGCGTTACGAGCATAATAAACATTGCAGACTTGGAGAAGTGTCAGCTAGCAAGAGCATGAGCAGTGGTTTTCACAGTTCCATACAAATCATATACTATCTCGCAACAGCAACTCAAGCTTTCTGTAAAAATGGCGGATCGTCCATTAAATGCTGTAGTTGTGTGGTGGACAACTTGACATTGATACAAACTCCATGGAAGGCTTGGAAAAGACATTCAACAGAGGTCATCTCAACAAAACTCTGATGGAAAATAACGGTCTGGTTGAGATGACCTTCTTGAGTTGTGAAAATACTTGATCTCCCAGACTTTATAACTCCCAACTGGTCCTGTGATTCCGTGTTTTCTAACAAATAAACATATGGACTCATTAGGTAATGGGAGGCGAAATGACAAATCAGTTCAAGCATGTATCTCTGAATCAATTGTAGAACAGTGCACTAGCTGGAACAACACTATTCTGTGGTCCACGACGAGTATCTCACACAGTTAACAAGTACTTTTGTTGCAAGAATCTACATCAATTTACCCACAATGAGAGTAAAACTAAAAGAAAGTTAAAATTCCAACAAAAAGACCTACACGAACCCCACTAACGTCCTTTCCAGCAACTCAGACACAACACATGGAGACACTTAGAGAAACAGTGATATTGAAGGAGTAAATGAGCTTAAGAGATCCAAGCACTAGTAAAAACACTTTCTATTGTCAGAAGTACAAATCAATCGCCCATCTGTAGGACCCCTCGTAACAGAGGTCCTCAAATACAAGTCAAAATAGTTCGGGTTACGACATCCAGATCTGGATCACAAGAATTTATTAATTATGGTATAATATTGTAGCTAGCAGGAATGAAACTCTAGTTTGATGTAAGGCTCCACCAAAGAAAGGCCAGCATTACTAAGTAAATCTACTGTAATGGAACAGATCAAATGTCACAAGGCCTTCTCCAAAGTACTGCACAAACAGTAGCAAACTGTTTGATGCCGCCAAATAAACCAATTAGAAGGTAATGCTGCAATCTTTATACTTCAAACTCAAAATCTCTCCAACAAATCATCAAAAATTAAGACATCAGCTAACCCAATCTGAATAAGAAATCCTTCTCTTCAATCCTAAACGACACCGCTGATTAAGTCATTTCCCAAATAATGTTAATGTCAGGGTCGCTACTTAATCTTTTGGTACAACTCTGTTACGATGGGAGGGGAGGGGGGAGATGAAGACCCCAACAAGAGAGACCATTCGACTATTTTCTCGGCATCTTAAGCATAAATATCTAACACGCTGAGAGGGCCTGCAGGGATAAAGAGATAAGCCCATTAGCCAAACACAGAGGCTCGCTGCATAGCAACAAATGCGGAGTGACAGCCATAAAGGTGAGAATTTTTTTTTACTATAAAGTCTAACACAAACAGATGGGAGGTACATTTATTAGATGATATTCAATGCTTAGGGCATTGATGATCTACTGGGATCTGACTTATGCATCAAAGGGGCTTCAGTCAGGAGAACCCTTATGTTGCAGGACTATGTACTCAGGAGCGCAAGGATATCACATCTGATTGTCAGAAGAACTCTTGGAGCAACAAACTCCATGGATCCTCTGCCTGTATTCTCCTTCCCCACTCAACCCCATCTTATGCTATCTCTCATGTTAAGCTAAGTGGCATCATGTCTTCTGCACTACTTTTCATGTTAGATTAGCTCCTACCCTTAAGCCTTACCCCTACCCCCTTTTAGTTTCTCACAATTATTCTAAAAAAAAACAAACAAAGTTTCTGGATAAAGGCCCAAACTTAAAGCTCAAAGAAGTCAAGTGATTTTGTATGCACTTGGAAATAATTCAAAGTAACTGCAAATATTATGTCAAATGACACCATAACAAAATACTAAATGACAAGGAAATACAAGTTTCTAGAAAAAGAAACTGGCTAAAGCCATTAACACACTTACCTTTCTAGAGTGCAGTGTTCAAATTGTCGTATGCACAATGAAACACATCAGACAACTGCAGCTCACGACTTCAGCAACATACGGAAGAATCAAATCATGGTAATCAGAGAGAACACATAATGGCCAACTGAAGGGATACAAAGAATCAGATCGTAATCTAAGTATATGCTTAAGAGAGAGAATGTGAGCAATCAAGAAAATTCAGAGACTCACCGCTTAAACAGAGCACTGATCCAGTCACCCACTTAAATATGCATAATGATCTACTGTGGCCTCAAACATAGATTCCCTATAAAATAACCAAATCATATTACAGTTCAAGGGGAATATATAGCTAGGAGGTATACTGCAAGATAAATTTCTCACCACTAAAAAGAAGATTACGTCATGAAATTTCAGGAAATCGCATATGCAAATAAGCTTCCTGCTCAATAGAAATAAATAAAAATTTAGATGACAGTTAGAATACAAATAACAGTTTACAATACATACAAATGCTTAAAGTCACCAGAAGAGAATCCCTAAACATATGACTTGAATGCACAGAGCATCAAGTAGGCTCTATTAACACTTCAACAAAAGGCATGCGCAAGAATATTCTTCGGTAGCATTTAGAAATAAATGAAAATCAATTTAGTTCACAAGAATTTATATCTGACAGTGGTCAGTTTATTGATTCTACATGCATATCTGACCCACATTTAATTCAAACTGAAAAGATGTAAGGATTACCTTGCCCAAGAACCAAAATAGCATTTGTGGTCATAGAGACAACATCTTGAATCTTTTCACTAGCAAAAATAGCTTGAATAACTAGCAGAAGGAAAAAAAAAAAAAAAAAAAGGATCAAACTTTCCAAAAGAATAAGTAGTAAAACACAAGAAAAGCTAAATTTAAAATAAAATTTGAAAATACAATAACAAGAAGTAAAGCAAAAAAGCCACATCAATGCATGGGTTATCATCGGTGGTTGTCAAAACAAGATTCCCACTAGAGAGCCAATATTGAACGCCCAAGTAATGCACAAGCAAAACTGCTCCATCTCAAAACAGCCTCATAAACCACGAGAAAAAAAATATGCTGCATCTGTCAAATGTCACATAAACTATGAGGTAACAAAAACCTGATACATCCACTGGCTTTTCCTCGTTCTTGTTTCTATGATTTTCATCAGTGGGGGTGTTATCTGCATCAGATACCACCATAGTGTGCAGAGAATAGCGACCATCAGCAACCCAAACAGTCTGCATTCCTGCAAAATGATATCAGACATCCTTTAGCTCAGATAACCATAAAACACGGATTCATGGTTCATTGATTATGCCACGGACATAATAAACCTACAAATATATAAATGAGCTGCCATGACAACAGCTTTTCTGTACTTAAAATGTTAAATGTGCAACATAACCCGCTAACACTTTTAAGTCTTAACAGTAAGAATACACTAAAAGCTAGCCACTCCCAACACTACCCATTAAAAACTCATATTATTTAGTTCCCGCAAAACTTTTCAAAATATGTGTCAAACCCTGATCAAACACACAAGAACATTGGTCATGGAAACACTTCCTAACTTAAAAGCTTCAAAAAATTTAAATAGATATGAGCATCATACTTGAAGAGGTATCAGGAAGAACAGCCAGTCTCTGCACTTTCATGACATGAGGCAACTGTCTTATATGACAAGTCAAATTTGATCCAGTTAAGAGAATGGACACATGCATTAGATGTATATCTCCAGATGAGTCTAAGATAAGAAACTTCTTTGGGGATAGTGCCTGGATGGAAATTGCTTTCACAGACAATAATGGTGCTTTGGTAGATCTTAAGCCTTCAACCTCATTCCTCTTAAATGCCACAAATAATGAATCTCCGTCACCAGAATCTTGTCTGAGTTTAACAGAACTCCATTTTACTGCAAGTTAAAATGCATAATCAGCTGCACAGGCCAATGGCAATAGAAACCATTTCAGGGATCTCATCATTTATGAAGCAAAAAAAAAAAGAGTAACATCTTGTAAAGAAATAAGTATCACATCTGTAAATAATACACAAGCATTTTGTAACAAAACCATGAAAATAGAGCAGCAATCAATTGACTGGTGAAAGATTTTAGTTGGCTGGTCAGGAAATACAAGAGAACTCCTAAGCAAAATGTGCTTCTAATAATTAGTATTTTCCATCCAGAGGCATCCTTATCATTAAACCACAGAACAACACCATGCTTAAATGAGTAGCACCCATTTCCTGGTCAAGAAATACTAATAAGTATTCGTCAGCACAACATTACTGAGAAAAATGTAAATTAATTGATAATTAGGGTTAAAGTACATATAGTTATGTACTAGCCTACTAGGATGTGTAATCAATAGTTCGCTAATTGTAAGTCGCAAGGAAAAAAAAAAATGAAAGACAAACAAGCTTAAGAGTAGGAGATGCTGAGACATAAAACATATTACCCGGCAACTAAGGATCTTAGGTAGAAGCAAAGAAAGAAGTCCAATCAGAACCAGCCCCATCACAAAGCAAATATACACGGCGGATGCTTGTCAACATTTAAAAGTTTAATCAATGCTCAGAACTGCATGGTCTGGTTAAATTGGAAGCGCTTTAGCGCTTTAATCATCTTATGCTGAGATACTTCCATGGAAATGTCCCCTATCCAATCTTTAGACGATTATAATTTACAGCTACTCACCAATGACATATTTGATATATGTGTTGGGCACGATCAAGAGATCATGACAATCACATCATTACTAGGCTATAAGGCTGATGTCAAAGCTCTTCTTCAAGGTCTAACATCAATATTTTAAAGGTTGCAAGTTCTATGTCATGATTTGTTAACATTTGACCTAAGCATAAGTTCAAGTCATGTCTAAGTGAGAATTAAATATTAATCATGTGTGTGCAGCGATCAATACCATCTTGAATATGGATAAGTGGTGATAGCTAGATGCATAAGCTAACCAATTACCACAGGTACTCAAGATAGCGATAATACTTACCAATCTTTAAAGCTCAAGTAGTTTGAGAGCTCATAATAAACATATGCAGCAGCACCATATGCAGCATCTTTAAGAAGCAATCCAGGGGTAATTTCAGTCACAGAAGCTGGGCAACCATTCATTGCCTCTTGCAGAATAGAAACCACAACAGGACCTAGCAGCTAAAGGTAATATTCATGATCACATAAGCATGCACCACTTTTTATAGAACCACTGCAAATTTTAAGCATAAAGAACCATAGTGTAAAATGCTAGAGTTGAATGTGACCTACTTGGCTGTGGTTTTCAAACAAAACAATGTATAGAGCCTCAGCACATGGTCTCAATTTTTCTGTCCATTGAATCATATCTTGCTCATGATGAAAAGATTCTGGGTTCTGGTACCATTCCTCTAAATTAGCAGCTATTAGAACAAAGTACCTGTTGGAACGAGAAGTATATACTCATGGCGAACATCAAATGTGGTAATGTGATCTCTTGTAGCACAGACAAGGCATTTAAATGCAGAAAAGAACAGCAAAATAAAATAAACAACAGCAAGATTAATTTGCCAACACAATCATAACAGATACCTCTATCATAATTAATCATACACAAAAAATAACTGCACAATTTTGTATTATGTAGAAATTTAAAAGGAAAATCTCAATCCATTCAGAAGAATAAGAGTAAAAGAGTATCAAATATCAACCCTACCTTCAAATGACAACAAAACCATACAATCACAGCCATATAAGCCATCGGCAAGCAAATAAGGCAAAGGAGGGTCAGTGAATTACCTTCGTATCAACATGTTACACAAGAGTACTATCCGTTCGTTTGGCAAAAGGGACTTGAGAACGCCACCAACAGCACTTGTTATATTTTTCTTCATCTGCTCAAGTGTAACTCCATTTTCATCCATCACTCGACCAGTAAGACTTTGTTTGTACTCTTTGCACTCCAATATATGCTTGACCATGACCATGCACTGAATCAAGAATTTCTCAAATGATAGTATATCTGGCTCTGGATCTGTTATCTTGTTCAAACAGAAATCCATGACCAATGGAAGGACACACTTATCACCAAATGAATATGGGTGTCTCCCCTGAATTGCAACTAAAACTTTCATCAATTTAGTACATGCCCTCTTCGTGAAGTCAAAAAACTTAAGATGTCCCTTCTGAAAAGTTGAATCTGCAAAATACAGGATATATGCAGAAGAGTTAATTACCATTTGCAACCCAGAGAAAGTAGAGATAGATTATTTTCTTTACCCAACCCTGAAAAATGTGGACATATAATGGTAAAAGTATACCAAAATAAGAGAAGAAACGACTTTCCTCTTGTAACTACAACAGCTTGACAATACACTCAGTTCTTGCTGGGTGAAATAGGATAGTTCATTTCTATATATATGCCCACACTCAACAAACGATGCCAACATATTATGCTATCTACTTTCCAGGATGAAGAAAAACAGAACAAAGTAAATAAAAGACCATGAAACAATTAGGAAACGGCATCAAATACAACAGTGGCATGCACAAAATGTGAGAGAGAGAGAGAGAGAGATGTCTCACAATATGGAAGAAATGACTGAATGGTATTCAACAACACAGGACAGACCTCCTTCACTGGTCGGATTTCCTACAAAGATAGAAAGGCTAAATTGTAAGCTTTCATCCAACTTCGCCTCACTAACAATGAAAACGTATGCCCCAAGTTCACAACTAAGTACCTGTACACACTTAGCATCACTTTGAAACCCAGAAATGATTAGCTGTCGTATTATCCTTAGACACAACAACCATTTTTCACATGTTAAATAAAGCTCGTCATGATGCTGATCTGTAAGGTTTGAATTATAGTTCTGAGCAAGTGTAGAGAAACCGTGTAAAATTGTCTGCACATCGCTCTGCCAAAGGTGCCAGCTGTAATCAAATAAATGGGATGATATCTGCAAAAAGAAAATTCATTAAAGCAAAAGATTAAATCTTTTGATAATGAAGATAGCCATAAACCACCAAACAGTAGGGATCATGCAAACAATAATCAATTTAAAACACAATAATTTAATGGTAATTATAGTGGTGGTGATGCGTGCAAAAGAGGTAAAAGTTAAACTAATTGTGGAAGGCGGGATCAATGTGCTAAGTGACTTCCTTGTAAATGGACAAACAAATCCGAGAGGGATTTTAAGGAGAACCAGGATAATGAACTTAACATACAACTTTTTAAAATCTTATTTATGTTAGGCATTGTAAACATTTCACTCCAACAAATGGTACCCATAACAAGATAACAAGATCCACACAAAAAAAAAATTACATGAACCAATTGCAATATGACAAATACAAAAGACTCTTCATCAAAACAAGAGAAAATAATTATAATAGTAATGAATTAATATAATAGCCTATACCTCTGCAAAGTTCCTTTGATCTGATGTAAGACGTTTAGTTGACAATTCCTTCAAAGTTCGGAAGAGAATCATAAAAATCCTATGGGAAGTGAGAGTGTCTGCCGACTGAAGCTGTTGTGCCAAGACAGAAAAGAGCTCTGGCCTGAATAAGTAATTGGGACAATTGATTAGAACATATAGCATGCACAAGAACCAAGCTTTATAATGAAATAAACAAATCTTAAGTTAACTCTTACAACATGTCATTATACTAGAAATACATACTCAGCCCAACAAGCTATGTAGGGTCAACTATACAGATGCAATTCTTTCATGATAAAGTAATTTTTAAGCACAGCATTGAGGAACTGTTATTATGAAATTTTCTTTGGCCACATAAAAATATCTAGTCGAAAACGGCTTCTTTAATCTCTATTTAAGCATATTCAAAGATTTCTCACTCACTGGGCATGTGAAATGCCGGCAAACCAAGCCAGGTTGAAATAGTTAAAAGAAAACCTGATCACCCTGTAGCCACAAACACAACAAAGGCCAACCGTCCAGAAGTGTTTAGCTACAAAATTCCAAGTTAGTATGTTTTCTGTCCAAGCCAAACCATAGGTGATGATGTTTTCACTTAATGTTAGACCACCTTATATGTATTGAACCAATCTATTGGGACCGGTACTTATTCTTGAACACATTTCCTGTTCGTTTGGAGTATATATACAAATACACAAGATCAAAATAACAACACTGAATAATCTCATATAGAAACCATAAGCAGAAAGGTTTACCACTCTTTTGGATAATCAATACGAGCAATTTTGGAAATGAGGACAGCCAACATTTGAGCTACCTGTATGTGCAATAACAAACATGTAGAACAATGTTAGCAAAGTTCACCAATCTGGATGGGAATTATACAGTAAGAAATTAAGTTATCAAAGACTGCTGTTTTTAGAAATAAAACACACACAGCATGCAATCAATTTTAATTTGTTTAAGTGGCGATGAAAAACCACTAGCTAATCTAGAAACAAATGTTACTGATAAATAAACAAATATTTACAAATAGCTTCAGAAACATGGATGTAGTGATATATGTCTTACAAAAGGAGGAAAAAACATTGGGGAACACCTGATAGTTCTCTTCTCTCAAGTGTGTCAACAGTTTTTGTCTCAGATGTACTTTCTCCTCGCTGCTAATTCCACTGAAAATATCACCAAAAATGATTATTAAATGAGATAATATATAAAACCGCAGGAGAATAAGAACATAACTGTAAAAGTTGGAAGTGTAATCATTTGTCCAAGCATCTGTATCGCAGACATAGTAATTCATCCTAATTTATAATGTCTGTGATACATTCACTCATGTTGTATACTATATGACATTAATATTTCTGAAGCTTCACAAGGTTTTCAATTCATCATGTAGCCTGATATTGTCCAAATCCTCTAATGCCTTTTACTCTCCAAACTTACTCTTCTTTTGTCTTCAATCAACTTCTGCTACTCTCAATGAACATTCTACATACTTATGAGCTCTAAAACCTAGTTTACTTGCAATTTAAATTCAAATGAAATTATAAGTGTCTGTTTAAGATGTAATAGGCTATAACTACGCAAAATTAACAGAAAGAAGAATTTCAAATCAGCATTGTACCATGAGACACAATGCCACAAAGAATCCAAGTACCACTGCAATTTCATATCTCAGCAATGCATGATATGCAGTATAAACAAGAAGAAATTGTCTTACCTAGAGTCGCGCCTGTGTCTCCAGTACCTACTAACACTGTTCTTGAAATACACCGACGCCATCAGCCGAACATCCCCTTGAGGCGCTAGATCCTTCGCGGTAATCACTTCCTGCATTTCCAGGAACTCTTCAGTACACAAATACCAAAAAACAACAGTCCTCACAGACATTTCCAACAAACAATTGGCAGGCACAAGAGAGATCAAACGCTCCAAAAACCTAAACCCTAGAAGACACGCCAGTTCGAAGATAACCATAACAATACCATGAGGCAAGAGCAGAAGCCAGGCCTGTTCTCGGACTGCGAGAGCGCCGCCTCCGCCGGTTTCCGGACACTCTCGTCGCGGCTCATTGAATTGGACAGCAACAAGTACATCGCCGGCAGGTCCGAAGCCGAGAGCGCCATCGCCGTCCTTGTTCGTTCGTCACTCGCTCCTGCCTCTTCCTCTCTCGCTGAAACTGGGGAGCTCAAAACGAATCGCGAAGGCGAGCTCGGATCGAAGAATCTGTAGAGTTGAATCCGAGGGTTTGTGGCGAGACTGAGAAGGACCAGCGAGGATCGCGTGTTCTCGGAGGAGAGGAAGTGAAGAGAAGAGAAGAATGATTGGGACGCTGGTCTGGTCGTCGT
>JAYMTE010003236.1:0-10063 GCA_036897545.1 Pelargonium fulgidum
AGTAGACAAAACACGTATAGATTTCAAAATCTGACTATTCACTCACTGTGATGCAAAGAAAAATAATGAAATTTACACGAGTAAATGGAATTAAGTTAAGAATCTCACAAGATCAAATGCCCCACCTCCATAAAACAATCTATTCAATTACCTTTGACAACCAAACCATTTCTTCTAAAACATGATCCCAATGAGTTTTAGGGCGTGGGGGTTCTTTGGGAGCTTCAAGTGCCTACAGCAATAGAGAAAAAACCAAAGAGTTAATATGTATGCCTGCAATAAAACCAAAAGCTTTATAATAAAAGCACTTCCATACTGTTCACACTTCACACACATGAGTGCAAACAAAAGACTTTGAGAGAACATCCGAGAGAATCAGGAATGGTTATGAGGGAGATCTGATAGATCTTAAATGATGAAAGCACCCCATTCTTCATAAGAGGAATTACAAATCGGATGGATGGAATCCCCCTTCAGTCTAACCTTCCTGGACGACAAACTTGTACCCTTGGAAATTGAAATGATTCGAGGAAGGCATATCTTTATTTAAGTAAAATTGCATTTAGAAATCATCCATTACTCATTTTCCTCGTCTATCAAATAACAAACTGGATGAGAACTATCCACTCTGGTAGTCTGCCAAAAACCCATTAACTCATCCATCATACTATCAAACAAAACCTGATAAAAGCCTTCCACTGCAGTTATATCTTGGATTAACTCACCCCATTAAAGCTATATAGTGGATTTTACAGACTTGTATTACAATAATTTTTTTTTGTTTTTTGGGATGAGAATTTCCTTTTGTTGGTTTTTACAATTTATATACATGCAACTAGGAGATACGGTATTTTTTTCTTTTTAATGCAGTGGTTCACTCTTACTTATACAGGAAAAACTTATAATTGAGTTTAAAATTTAAATAATTTAAACGTTTGATTTTTTATTTATTTAGCGTTTGATTTTTTATTTATTTAAATAAAAATATATCAAACGTTTATATGGACAAGTTATGAAATGTAAATGTAGGAGACTCATGTAATGAATACAAGTAAAATTGAATCAATATTTATATAATATTACGCACTTAAAAAAATATAAGTTTAGAATATATTAATCTAGAGTTCCATAAAGACTGTGACAAGTTGGCTGTTTAGAGAGTGAAATGAGTGGCAGAAATAAGCTGGTAACAAGAGAATTTAATGACCTTTTGGCGCCTAGCTCTTGTGTCATGATCAAGCTTTGACCTTGGGCCTTTGGATGCCATGATTCTGGTAATATTTATGTAGCTGTGGAGCTGTACGGGATCTATAAAATAAAACCAACTGGTTATTAATTCCATTAATTAATAAAATTGTCAAACTAATATACATGCAAGCAAAATGATAAAAAGGTGCAATCAACAAAAAGAATTAAAGCAAAGATAATATGTATAGAGAACAATGATTGAGGGTATCATGTATACGAACATTATAATAGGCACCAATCAACAAAAAACAATATAAATTGAAAATAGAGTTCAACAGGATCTGCCCTAAGGATCTAATAGTTGCCTCAAAATTCAGTCCGGTTTCAGTAAATGAGGCATTGTAAATATAAAATCAAGAGAACTACATATAGTCAAGTGTAAGATGAAAATATGGGTGGGTGAAGTCCAACCTGTTTTCAGGAATTATTGCACTTAAAGGTTCAAGTTAACTAACAAGGATTTTGAATGAACTATAGTTGAAGTTCCCACTACAAGAAGAATAGAAACTAAGCAGGACTAGGGGAGAGAGATCATTCACCTAGCTGACAAAAATAACAGAGAACCAACATGAACAAATTAGACTTTGTTAGGGTACTTTTTACATTCTACAAACAGTGATTCAAATTCATAATTGCTCATGACATTCCATATATCCCAGTTTTCAAGACTTGAGAAAGAGCACAACGGTTTCCATATTATCCATCCCCATTGATAGTAACAACTAAGGGATGGTTGAGTTGACTACGCCAAGTTTTAGTTAGGCACAATGCTTCTTTCACACATACCAATTTGTTCATGATTTAAACTACTTATTTCAAATACGAAATATCCTTTAGACTATACATTTTTGGATATATTTTGCTTATCTTTTAAAGAGTAAAACCTCACAACCAATTATCAAAATTTGACAAACATTACACGTCACGATGTAAAGTCTCTGTTATCCACAAGTATACCTTGAGTCCAATGAAAATGCAACTTCCACAACCAATAACACAAAATAAACACATCATCTTGAACAGTGTATTAAGCACCAAAATAACATCAAAATCCAAATGCATCATATTGAGCAATTACATTTGCATTGACTTCGATGCTCTATGCTACACCCTAAATTCTTGACATGTCAACTGATTCTCTCAAACTGAATCACCACCATTCCAATGCACAAAATCATGTTACCACTTCAGCATGCATGACCCATGACCCAATACCCACAAGCATAGTCTAGAAGAACTGACCAGTTGTAAAATAGTATACAAATTGCGCATGCAATGATACCAGTAGTGCAATAGTTGCTATCTAGTACACAATTCATACCTTATGAGCTTCCCAAAGAGGAAGACCAAAAACTAGAACATCAAATTTCACATAATTTTTTTTACAACAAAATAGACTTAACAAACCTTATTTGAACTAAACTTAGTTGAGTGAAGACCATTGTTTTCTTATTCACAATCGATGGCTAAACTATAGTCCATAACTATTCGTTTCTTTTTCTCCACATCCAAACGACAAAAGAATAATCCAAAGACAAACAAGATTTAGAGGAAAAAGAAAACAAAAGACTAACCTAGCAAGTGTGTGGTGCTAGTCAAAGAAATGTAACCCGCAATTTTGAAGTGTTGGTCGATCTAACTCGACAAGTTCACAGGCACCCAAGAAGTTGGCTTTAGTTTATAAAAAAATTAGGTTTAGTTCTTTTCTATTCTTCTCATTCTCCTACCTCCAAGTGCCTTGGGACCATTGCACTCTTGGCAACGTTGTTCTTAACATTGGGAGTAGGAAGGCAGTCCTCCGATAGCATACTTTTCCACACAACGGGGCTAACATATTGGGGTTAAAGGATTGCAAGAATCCATTACAATTTACATTTGGTCCTACACAATTGTTTCCTCTTAAATAAAAGCAAAACTAAAAAAAATGTCAAACCAAAACAGGTTGGGCCAAGTGGTTTGAGCACTTCAGATTTCCTGTGAGGTCTCAGATTCAAGTGTCCTTGTTGACGGTATGAAGTGAGTTATTTGGGTTTAAAGGGGAGAGCTACCTCTGTTGTGTAGCTCAACTGATCCAAAAAAAATTGTCAAAATTCAACATCTAATCATCATTTGAACCCAAAGGGGTAACGAATTGAGGGTCAGGAATTGCAAGAATCCATTAGATTCACATTTGATGGTCCTACACAGTTGTTTCCATGTAAAAAAAAAAAAAAAAAACTCAAATCTCAACTTCTTATCATAAGCCTCTTCACTATCTAAATCCAGATTTCAACCTTGAAGAGAACCCAATTTGGATTTTCGCTTAGTTAAAACCTACTTGCTCATCCCATAACCTTAGCATGAAGATCTTGAAAATTCCCATAATTGTAACGACCAAATTTTTCTCAAAAATTTATACATCCTCAATACAAAATCTAATACTCGCATCAATTTCCATAATTGGAAAAAATGTGAGAAAATTTAGGAGTGAGAAAATGGACCTTTAGAGTTAGTAGAGAAGAAGAATTGACAAATGGACTAAATGTTGAGAAACCCTTGTTATTATTGGTATTGTTCTCGTTGGTTATATAAATGAATGGTATTTTGATTGATAAAATTGTTCCGTAATTGCTCTTCAAACCATATGAACCAAGCCTAAAACACACAAAGAAACCATGGGTTAGGTTTGGGTCACCTTTCCAACTCGAACCCGCAATCAACTTGACCGACAACCCGAATTGTCAGTACTACAAGTGTGTTGGCTCTCACTCTCCCACTCCTTTGGCGATCATTTCAAGACGGAATCAAGGCACATCAACTACCAAAACTTTGTGGAGAAAATCATAAGAGAGATTTACAAATACTTGACGAAATCAATTTTTCTTTGCAATCCTTTATCTAGAGTTGTATTTCAACAATGCGTATGTACAAAAAGGTTGCAATTTTCCAGTGTGACCACTTGGGACTTGACATTTAAGACCCATTTGGCTGTTACCGAAACCACAAATATTTATTTGTTCTAAAAACTAATAGTCAAAATGATCTTTGAACTTTCATAAAGTCACCAATATAGTACTCTAACTTCTAATACATTTTGTGATTCATTTTTTACCCTATTTCATCTTCCATCCTCCATCCTCCGTCTTGCTTTTCTTCTTCATTGTCATTGTTCTAGTCCAACAACCATGGAAAGAGAGACAAAGGAGAAAATGAGACATTTTCCATATACTGCCACCCAACCTAGCAACTCACAATAAATAACCTTTATAGCTACATCCCTTTCCTCCTCCACTTCCAACACTGCCTATGCACAACTTCCTCCACCATCATGAGCAACGCCAATGGTTTTCCTCTCCTCGACCACCACAAGCAACTCCCATCACAACCTCTTACAACGAAAGTATTGCTCATTGAAGCCTCATTTACCATTGTATCCCCTGCCTGCAAATCTCCATTTTTTCCATTCTCGAATTTCTTCTCTCCTTTAAACCCACAACCTTCTCACATGTCCTATGATCTCCAAAATAAGACTCCACCGTCCAAACCTCTCTTACCCTTCATGCTAAGTATCAACCATCCCTCCTCCATTTTCAATTTTCAAATGCCCAAATCCCTTTATTCACCCCAATCATTTCTATAAATACCTTATAAACTATAATACTAATCAATACAAAATAGCTAGCCTTCTCAATCTCTCTATACATCCAAACATAGTTCTCTCTAGATTTGTTGTGTTGGTTGAGAAGATCCCTTGCCGTTTACAGCTGATGAGCATGTTGATTTTTGTTAGCTTTCCGAGGATTATTATTTTATTTGTGAGGATGAATGAAAGAAGAAGATTGTGTAAACATAAAAGGATAAAACGTAAAGGGCAAATTTGTGAAAAAAAAATTGATTAAATTTTGACAAATCATTTAGTGACACGTCTCTCTGTATCTAATTTAATTTTCAATTTCTTTTTTTTAGATTCATTAATTTTATTCATATGTCACTGCCATGTGGATATTTAATTTATGCGTTTTCTTCTAAATATAATGTGTTTAGATTATGATGGCACTTTGGTGCTTAATACATAACTAGTCAAGATGATGCATTTGGATTTTGATTGCATTTTGGTGCTTAATACATAATTGATCAAAATAATGTGTTTATTTAGTGTTACTAGTTGCGGTTGGTGCATTTTCATTTCACATAGGGATACTTGTTGATAATATACTTTTACATTCTGATGTGTAATGTTTGTCGAACTTTGATAATTGGCTATGATGTTTCACTCTTTAAAAGATAAGCGACCGAAATGCAAAAATGTAATCTAAAGGGTACTTCTTCTATAGAATAAGTATTTTAAAATTAATAACAAAATGGAATGTGTGAAAAAAGTATTGTGTTGGTAGTCAACTCAACCAACCCTTAGTTGTTACAATCAGTGTAGATTGATATTATGGAAACCATTGTGCTCTTTCTCAAGTCTTGAAAACTTGGCTATATGGAGTGTCACGTGGAATTATGCTATTGAATCATATCTATTTACACATAATGGCAATAAGAGTTTCCACAAAAAAAGTTCAGGAAAATAGTCATGATTATGATATATGTCGAGGCAAGTTCAATGAGGGAACAATTGAAAACCTTGCAAGAATGAAAACCACAAAGATATGAACTGATAGGATCTAGTAACTGTATGTAACTTGTTTAAATTTTAATCAATTTAATGACATCCTTCATTACCTATATAACTTAAACCCATTCCTCAAGGTACACCATAAAAAAAATGGAATACATCAAATCCTAGTTGCTTTCATATTACTCTTTGAACAAACACCGACTCCGTAGTCCAACAAATCGAGTTGTATTCATTGTGAACTTATGAAGCATTCGCATACAAGAACCAAAATCATGAACTTACATTATACATGAAAACAAAGAAATGGACATGAACTTTATAAATGAAAACTAAGATAGGGGGGGCAAATCCACCAACCCAAATTAAAGTAAAGATCATCAGTTATCCTCTAAACTAAAACCATGTTTGTTATCGTAAACACACCATTAATCACAATTCAACCAAAATAATATGGTTCTAATTCACCAATCATGTTATCAAGATTAGAATTTCTATCAAAAAAATGCCATGTTTGCCTCTCAAGAAAAATGCACAAATCAACTTTGCCATTCTCATCATGAAGACTTATATGAAGCATAAGGTGTATTCTTCCTAGACTTTATTTAAGTATGCAACAAATACCAACATATCAAACAAAATCAGGTTCTTGCCCCAATATATCTTCAATTTGAAGATTTAATCATCAATGCCCGGCAATTTCTTTTAACCAAATCAGAAAGTTCACATACTAGCCCCATACAACTCACATGTATTCAATCCCTCCTCTATAAGTTTCAATCCAAAAACCCAATACTGTATAATAAGTCCATCATTTGCACCAAAAACTAGTCAACACCAAAATGCCTAAATGGGGTGAAATAGAGTGGCTATAGCTCCTTTTTCCTCTTCTACCTGCCATGACTCTAGGTGGATTTAGTTTAGAGCTCACCCAGAGAACCCAACCCAACCAAAATAGCGATCAAGTCATCATGCATCATGCATCATATAGCAAACTTTCAAAACATATTCAGACTAATACTCTCAACCAACCAAAAACAAATCAGTCATTCAAGCAGCAGGAAAAGCAAATATATCCCTGAAATCCTACAATAAGCCTGAAAATCACATCTTAAAAGCAACATGATTAAACTAGGCACAAATTTACGAATTTTTATTATACCCAAATAAATTTTGATGCACCCGTCGGCTTCAATAACAGAATATGAAGCACAACCATCAAAATGAGAAATTAAGGGAAATAGACTGAGTGAGCCAACAAAGAAACCAAATGAGTTACTAAAACAAAACAAAACAAAAATCTAAAATTTAGAAAACAAATAAATAAATGAAACCAACCCATTCCAGAATCAGCCTAGGAGACAAAAAAAAAATGCACTTCATGAAACTTAAGGCCACGACGCAGAAATTAAGCAGAAAAAAGAAGTCAACGAAGCTAAATACCAATCTGGTGAAGAAACATGAACCGCGCAGTAATGCATGTGAATCATGACACAGATCTACTCCAAGAAGAAGAACGGATCAAAGCATAAAAGATGAGAGATTAAAAAAAAGCTTCCAGAAGAAGAGAAGAAGCAAATAGGAGAGCGAAGAGACTAGGCGGAGGCGGAGGAGCTGCGTGAGGCGGCTACAATAAAAACACTCATGAGACAGAATGGGGTACCTGAGAAACGGCGGTGAGAGACGAAAGGCGAAGAACTGGTGGCGAGGCGACGGACGGACGGCGACGGAGGCGGTGGGTGCGGCGTCGGAGCTCTAGGGCAGGAGGCAGAACACGAGTTCACCTTTCATTGCTTTCCAGTTTCTTCAACTCAACCTGTAAGGTCGCGTTCTGTTTGGTTGAGTGGATTTGTTTTCTGTTCTAGGTTTTAATTTTTGGGAAATCAATTTTTCATGTTTTTTTTTCTTACATGTCAAATACGTGTACAAAATGAAATTGATGAAACCAGCGAAAAAAAATAACGTGACATTTGAGCGCCACCTCAGCAACAATAAATGTAAGATATTGAGTGACGTGTGCATGTGCTTTCAGTGTATGCATCATGTTCTACCCACACTCTCAAAGATCAAGAAAAATGTCGCATCTTCAAGAACCTTTTTTTAAAGAGGAGCTTCTAAGATATGATGAGAGGCTTCTCACATCTAAAATAATTCTCATGTTTTAAGGAATTTCTAAGATATCAAGGGATTAGTTTCTACTACATTAAATCATTCTTTAGAGCTCATAAAAAAATAAAGAAGACTCCAAAAAGGTTAATAGATTTGTCTCCTATTTTTGAGAAATTTCAAAAACATTAAAAATGTGTCTCGCTTTTAAGAGAACATCTTAAAGGCACTCAACAAGATTATGACTAGTTATCGGTCCAAGGTCAAATTGGACTGAAATTAAGTGTTTCATGGAATGAGGATTGAAAACCATACTACTTGTGAATGGTCCCGACTGAAAACCCGACCGACCAGAATTATTACACAGACCAAATTCTATTGATTATGAATGATACGACTAGAATTATTACACAGACCAAATTCTACTGATTATGAATGACACAGACCTTCAAAATTATAAACGAGGGAAATAATTATAATTGAAATGAATGAAATTAAGAATAATGCATTATATTATACTAAAAGTCATAAAACAATTAACAAAAATACATAGTATAAATTTAATACAAAAAATCAAAATCAGTCTAGACCAAATTTGGACCAAACCAAACTAAATAGACATGAAATGAATGGATCGAAGAATGGAGCCTTGGTTTAAAGACGAGCCTCCTACATGTCCACCACACATGGACTAGCTTATGAGACCACTGTCTCACGAGACACATCCAAGCTTGTACGCCTCATCAAGATAGTTTTAAAACTATCTGGCTCACCATGACACGCTTAAAACAATCCTCTATGCCTTAGTATGACATTAGGTTACTACTCAAATTATCAAGCTCTCCTAGAAACTCCACTCTACCATGCAGTGAAGGTCACACAGGAATTCCTAAGCTTACAAGGTGCTCGTAAATGACACGTCTAAGAAGCTAGAAGCCAAGCGCTCAAGTGAGACCTGAAGCATACCTCATTTTCTCAACCACATGACAAGTTTGATTTGCAATTATAAATATTATCTCATTTGTACAATAAATGAGTCTCATTATTCACAATGAGAGTTTATTTATCCAATACATTTTCTAGATTTGTGTCCAGAGATGTGTTACAATTTTCTTTAGGATAGAATTTACTCTCACATAAGAGGAAATTTATTAGGTACAAGTCTCCAATTTAGAGCTTGTTTGTGAACTCTAGATGATGCTCCTTTTGCCTCCTCCAGCAAGGATATAGAGGCAACATCCATATTTGGTAAATCATACTCTCTTTCCTCTTCTTTGGTCTGCCAACCAAGCTAAAGGAGAAGAGAGTAATTTTGGAGAAGTTAGGAAATGCTAGCTGCAACTAAGAAAGAGGAAAGAGAAAATAAATGTTGGACCATACTGCCCCTAAAACCATCATCACTCTCATAAATTTCAAACAACGTACGAACCACCATTTTAATGTTTATACATTGTTTAGTGATTTTCTTAATAGTTTATGTGTATTATAATGTTTATACGTTGTTTAATGATTTTCATAATAGTTTATGTGTATTATAATGTTTATACCTTGTTTAATGATTTTCATAATAGTTTATGTGTATTGTAATGTTTATACGTTGTTTAATGATTTTCATAATAATTTATGTGTGATAACATTTTTCATGTTTATTGTTTTGAAATTCAGAATATGAGTTGGTCGACCAAATATATGAGTTGGTCAACCAGGTATATGAGTTGGTCGACCAACTAATCTGATAAGTAGAATAGTTTTTTAATGTGTGTTTTGTTTATTTGACTCTACGTAGATGGATAAGGACAATCATAATCTGTTTAATTGTTCCTTAAATGATCAACAAAACTACAATGGACCTCCATATCCAACTTGGTACTCTCAAGTTTTGGGAAGTTATAATGATGGTCAACAAATTCCCAATTTGTTTGCCCATCCTGGATTTATGTCCCAACAATGGACTCTGCCGCAACAAGTTTGTTGGATCAAAACCTACTATTGGGGGACTAGTTAGTAACAAAAATAAACAAAAACAAGTGACTAACTAGTTTGTCATTTCACAAAACTAGATTTTTATTTTTATTTTTATTGATTTGCAAGTTTATTAATAAAAACAAA
>JAYMTE010003237.1:0-10061 GCA_036897545.1 Pelargonium fulgidum
CAAAACCCCCCAAAAAAAAAAAAAAAAAAAAATCGATTCAAAATCCAAAATCTAAATTGTCAGCTCTAATTTTGTGCAACCAATCTGAGATAGACCTTTATAATTTCTTTTTATGATTCGAAGTACAATAAAAAATAATTAATCACCAACCATAAATCCCAATTAACCACAAGTTAGATAAGCTTAATTTAATAAAGTGACAAATTTTAATTAATTGACAAACCCATCAACCAAAAACTTGTTAGTAATGATTAGTTGAGTTTATATTTCTTAGTTAACCTTCAAGAAACATATTCTCTAAGAGACAGAAAGGATATGCCCAAGTGTGATTGTTTGATTGCATATTCACTCTTTCTTTTATCCACATAATAAGTTTGATTTGAGTTTAAGAGACTTAAACTTGAAGCAAACTCTATGTGTTTGTAGAGTTTGAATGTTGCCTCTAAGACTTGAAAATTTCACAAGTTTCTCCAACCTCCATCTCTTCTTCATTTGCATTGCAAGTCTTGTTCATTGCTTCTATGCTTGCAACATCTAAAACACCCAAATATATGTGTGTATATATTTGAATGATGACATGACACTTTCTTAACATTCCCAAAACAAAACTCTCTAAACTCTTTTTGTCCATTCATATCTCTCTCACATACACACATAATCTATATCTACCAAGAATCTTCTATTTTTTTTTGGGGGGTATTTTGCACAATGGAAGGGAAGCTAAAGCTAAAGTTTCTCCATGGAACACTTGAGGTTACCATATTCCATGCAACACCTTATGCTCCTCCATTTCCATTCAATGTGAGTACTTATTAACCCTAAATTACAATGCGTTAGAATCAAACTGAATTGGCAGATTCAACAGTGGACAATACGATCTAGTTCAATGATAAAAGTTAAAAGTAGATGTTTTTTATCAAAATTTTATGTGTCTTCGACCATTCAACTGGTTTAGAGTCTTCGATCCATATTTTGAAATTGGCTACTAGGGCAGATTATAAGCCCATTGATAGCTCTCATTTATGTTTAGATGTTTTTGTTATCATTTTAGCGTTTCTTTAAGCTCAAACCATAAGAAATTGCCCTACATGTTATGTGAATTAGATTTTATGGGTTTTAGATCATTTTCAATGTTTAGTTTTGCCTTATGTTTCAGTTATGTTTCACATTTAATCAACAATGACTTCTTTCAATTGTGACTACCACATTTTCAATTTTGTTTTGAAGTGCATTTTTTGGAATGGAAAGCCTACCTATGTGACCATCAAGATAGACCAAAAGAAAGTAGCGAAAACAAGTAATGAACAAGATAGGGTATGGAATCAAACCTTTCAGATTCTCTGTGCACATCCTTCTGATTCAGTCATCACCATCACCATGAAAACCAAGTGCACCGTATTCGGGAAAATCCACATCCCAGCACATCAGATACTGACAGAAGCAAGTTTGATCAATGGCTTTTTTCCTCTCCTGATGGAAAATGGCAAGCCAAGCGCGGAACTGAAGCTCAGGTTCATGTTATGGTTCAAACCTGCAGAAAATGAACAGAGTTGGACAAAAGTACTCAAAAATGGCGAATTCCAGGGATTAAGGAATGCTAGCTTTCCACAAAGATCGAATTGTCACGTTACACTATATCAAGATGCACATCATTGTTCAAGTTTTCAACCTACAATTGATTGTTTTGAAGAACCGAGAAAATTATGGGAAGATGTATATAAAGCTATTGAAGGTGCAAAGTACCTAGTTTACATTGCAGGCTGGTCTTTCAATCCGAAGATGGTTCTGGTAAGAAATTTTCTTTCTCCTAATTTCTCTTTCTTCTCCTTCTAGTTTAGCTAGCTCTAACTCTCATTTTCCTTCGATCTTCTTCTTCTCATACTTTTGATATAACATGACTAGCTTGCTTCACAAAAATCAATATTTTGATGTTAAAACATGCAAAATTTTGAATTACTCAACATTGAAATTTTCAGCGGGATTGTAAAACAGTAATTTCACTTAATCCAAGGTTGAAATTTTTTTACAAAAACGTAGATACAGACTTACTCTTGAAAAAGTGACGGTTCAGAGTGCATATGTAATTTACCCTTTTTTTGTCTCTGACACCCGAAAAATGTTACTGGGCAGGTTCGGGATCCTGAAACTGAGCTTTCACACGCACTAGGAGTGAAGCTTGGGGAATTGCTGAAAAGGAAGGCGGAGGAAGGTGTAGCTGTTAGAATCATGATCTGGGATGACGAAACCTCCCTGCCGTTCATCAAGAACGTAGGAGTCATGAAAACCCACGATGAAGATGCTTTCGCTTATTTCAAACACAGCAAAGTGATATGCAAGTTGTGCCCAAGATTGCACCATAAGTTCCCAACAGTTTTTGCTCACCACCAGAAGACTATTACAGTAGACATTAGGGCTCACAGTTCTTCGAGTGATCGGGAAATTATGAGCTTCATTGGTGGATTAGATCTTTGTGACGGCCGCTATGACACAGAACAACATTCCCTCTTCCACAACCTGAATACAGTGTCTCATTGTAATGACTTCTACCAGACAAGTATCTCGGGTGCTAGCCTCCACAAAGGAGGACCGAGAGAGCCATGGCACGATGTTCATGCTTGTATTATAGGCGAAGCAGCTTCAGATGTGATGACCAATTTCGAGCAACGATGGAGCAAGCAATGTGATCCTTCTCTGTTAATCCCCACGAGCAATATAATGAATCTCGTCTGCAAGCACAATGCTTCAAGTTCAAGCAATCACTCTCAAAGGAACTGGAGGGTGCAAGTTTTCCGATCAATAGACCATGTGTCAGCAACCCAGTTGCCCAGAAATTTGAGTGTGGAACAAAGCATACATGAAGCTTATGTGGAAGCGATAAGGCGTGCAGAGAGGTTTATATACATTGAGAACCAATATTTTATTGGAGGGTGTCATTTGTGGGAGAAAGACCAACACTCCGGCTGCAGAAATTTGATTCCTATTGAGATTGCACTAAAAGTGGTGAGCAAGATCAGAGCAAAAGAAAGATTTGCAGTGTATATAGTGATGCCGATGTGGCCAGAAGGCGTACCTGACAGTGAAACGGTTCAGGATATATTGCATTGGACACGAGAAACAATGGCAATGATGTACAAATTGATCGGAGAAGCCATAGAAGAAACTGGAGAGGCAGGGCACCCGAGAGATTACCTAAATTTCTTCTGCCTCGCAAACAGGGAAGAGGAGAGAAAAGGTGATTTTGTTCCTCCGTTTTCTCCGAATCCTTCAACGCAATATTGGAATGCCCAAAAACATAGGAGATTCATGGTGTATGTCCATTCCAAGCTCATGATAGGTACGGAAATTGACAATATTTTCTTTTCTCTATTCGAAACATATATGCTTCAATGGAGACTTTATTGATATATGTTCATGCTTCAGTGGACGATACATACCTACTGATAGGATCTGCAAATGTAAACCAACGATCCATGGATGGCCGCAGGGACACAGAGATTGCAATAGGATGCTACCAGTTGAAACATGGCGATGACGATGGACTGAACAGTGGTAACATTCAGGCATACAGGATGTCACTATGGTACGAGCATACAGGTCAGGCTGAAAAGATATTCCTGCAGCCCCACAGCTTGCACTGTGTCCAGAGGATGCGCTCAATAGGAGAGCAAATGTGGAAAATCTATAGCAGTGAAGAGCTGGTAGATATGGGAGGCGTCCACCTAGTGATGTATCCCATCAATGTAACACATCATGGTTCCTTGGATAATACGGTTGAAGGTGGTGGAAATTTTCCGGATACAAAATCAGCAGTGAAGGGTAAGAGATCAAAATTGTTACCACCTATTTTCACAACATAATAGCGAAGATGCAAAAACATGAATGGTTTGGTCTCAGCGAGTTTTCAATAGAATGACCACATTGTTTATACATGCCCATATTAATTTCATAACTACATTGAGGTCAGCAATTTGCTGTTTAAGAAAATCCGTGTGAAAAAAAAAATACACTAAATCATTATCATGCTCGTGTTTATAGCTCTTAGATTCACCATAGCAGCACTAACCTGATAGTAACCTCAAGACAGCTAGAGATGTCCCCGGGGCAGAATTTAGTGATGCTCCTATAGCGGATTTACATTCTCGACCTTTCCTACTATGTTATGTAACAGACGAATTAAGTATCATCTTTCCATCTGCAGAATATAAAAGACGAATCATTAATTTGGCATGTATAGGATTATCGAAGTGAAAAATATATAAATAAATAAATATAGTTTGCATGAAATATATTAGTACAACAATCAAAGTTACTATGAAAACATTTTATAGTATTTTAGGTGTAGGTGGAAGCAGATTCAAGCAAATCCTACTTTAGCAGTTCCTGTATAATACCAGTTATTCATGTAAACTATATCATCAGGCCACAAATGCTTTCCACTATGACAAGTAAATCCTCAATCCAGGCAACAACTCTCTTGACTGTCCAAATGTGATCATAAAATCATTTCACTGAGTCTTGATTCAACCTAGAATTTCGTGGAGGCTCCAAGAAGAAAGCTATCAATTGGCAGTATGTCACGTAATACCAATCCATGAATGCTTACGCAGCCACTAGCGATGTTTGCAATAAATCAATTTAATGCAATTATTCAGTAACTCTACAAAAAGTTATCCCATTGAATGGTCAAGCAGATGAACATTGAAAAAGTTATTCAACTAATACAACCATCACTATATCCTTTGTCCACCTATCCTTAAGCGGCCGTTTTGATAAAGAATCGTGCTCCCTCGAGAAATAAAAAAATCTGCAAACATCCACAAAATTCTAATGATTAACATCACCAGAAAACATCTCATATCTCATATTATCCTAGAGAATTGATCCTTAAGCTGCTAGTCTGGCATCATTGGTTCTATTGAGCAAAGCTATAACAATACTATAAGCCCACACCATCATAAATAGTGAAATCGGGTGCAAGCTATAACTAATTGAGATTACATCAACAGGATCCCATACTATCATCAGTCTCATGATGTAAAGAAGCAATTAGCTGCTGGTATTATCATTCATCGGATCAACAGCGATACTATAAAAGTGACACAAGCACACTACAAACAGCCCAACATTAAAGCAAGAAAAAGTTTGGAAGTGGCTAACCTAAAGCGACCTAATATAGGAGCTTGATGCCTCAACAGCTAAGCAGAGATTCCTCGGGTTATAATATTAAGCTATAGATCAAACAAAAATCAAGATCCTAATTGCATGTCACCATGTGCCTAGAATTCTAATTGTAGATAATCACAAGCGAAGTCAGAAAAGCAGCAAATAAGGACTAAAGGATGAGAGAATATATGATTAAGATTTCTACACTCAAATGATGAACATAAATTTCCAGATCCATGAAAACCCAATAGGCGGATACAGAGTACTTGCCTATTCAGTTCAGATCAGTAGTCAGCTCCTTGAAATATTCAAGTCATTCCAACGGCAGCAACTTGTAAATGGTGAAGGCGGCCAAATCTCCCGACCACTTGGTAATATTGCAGAACCACAAGACAACAAAATTACAAAAATTACCTCAGCACGGTCGCATGAGATGCTGAGCAACCGTAATTTGATCAAGAGGCCATGCCAAGCACTTCTTCCACATTCAACCCGAAAATAGTTCAATCTCCCCGAGCATATAAGAAACGGGCCAAGGTTGAAAAATATCCAGAAGGAAACCATGCAAGAACCAAACTATACTCTAACTTCTTTTCTTCTGGTACTATATGTACCTCCTCTCTTATGCCACAATCAACTGAATCCAGCATATTCCTCAAGCAGAGAAATCAAGAGAACTTTATAGTCCATTTCTCAATGACACAGCTTGAACTCCCGTTTCAGATAAACCAAGTTCTATCATAATCCTAATAAGTAACATTTACTTATAACACTCATCTAAACAATGTAACTGCTCCTCTTCTTCCACATCGTGAAGTAGCTTCACCCTTGAGAGCTGAGAGGCCAACTTCCCTAATTAAATTTATATAGACCAAGAAAAAGAACATCTAGATCAACACTTTATAGTTTATCCTTCATGCACAGCTCTTATCAACCCTTCGAATCTCATATACCATCTCCTTTTACTACCCTAAAAAAAGAAAGGCAAACATAACAAAGTCCTATAGGAAACACATCATTATTCCCAATCAATCCTGCACAATTCCATATCCAACAAACCCAGCTACCTTTTATGATCCATTCCTCAAAATCTTACTAAAAGCATAGGCTACGACTTGGTACTCCTTGATAAATTCAAGAAACAAAACTTATCCATTTTGGAGTTTTAACAAAAGTTACAGCTTGACTATGGCTTAGCACTCTTGAGACTATTTGAGGAAGAGTTGGGGTGGCATCAATTGAAGGGTACAGTCTTCCCACACATTGTCTTCAGCTAATAATATGCCAGTTATAATAAAGTTTTCTTTCCTTCACCATTCACTATCATACATAAATGCTACCACCTTCCACTTATCCCCATCATAAGAGCCAAAATTTATATCAATAATCATTCCAAAATACCTCCGTTTCGAGACCAAACAAACCATGCAACTCTAGAGTCATTAGCAACTACCTATAAGATTTACATAACCAAGACAAAACAAGTAGAAACAACAAACCCAGGTTAACTAGGAAAATGCACACAAAGGAGCAAGTCAATAGGTGGTAGAGCCATCACATTCCAAATTGCTATTTAATATTTTCAAAGCTTTGTTTTTACTATTTAGAGCAAAACAACATAAAACCCTATATAGATGAGTTAAAGATGACTAACAATGTGCTCAGATAATAGACTACGGATGAGAGGTGCAGATAAATCTGCCACTTGCCCAGTTACATACAGATGGGCAACCAAAAAGTAGTTGGACCAAGTTTCTTCCATTGAAACAAAAACATCTGAATCTCAACGGCGAATATTGCGGGGCTTATCAAGCCCTCCCCAAGCAGGACCAGGGCCATAATGAGGACCCTTTTCAGCAGAACCCTGAGAAACAACATAAGAAATATAGGAAACTTGATATATGCTTCAATCTTATCATTTAATAGCGATCAGATAAAAACAGATCATAAGTTCAAATTAATGAGGATGCATACCATATGATGCGAACCATATCCACCTCCATAAGGAGCAGGAAAACCACCCTCGGAGCTGTTGAATTTCATCCCATATGGAACACCTTGAGACACCAATTACAAAGATAAGAATACAAATGGTAAACATAACAGAAGCCCTAATAATAGTATGCTTGACCTTATTGTTTATGATAACAAGGATGCTAGTTCCAGCATGCAGCTCAGGAAAAACAAAAAACATGCATTCTAACTTCCAAGGAAACACAAACAAACAAAACAAATAATGCATGCTATGCCCTGTTCTGAAAAGCTAGTTGTGGAGCATCAATTAGAAATAATAAAGCTTCAAATGCAAAATTATGGTTAATTACTATATCCCGGTGCCCTTTCTTAAAAGGGTTGGACTTGTCCTTTGAAAGGACTGACAAATATTACACACCCATTAGCTGAATTGAGGGAAGAGTATGGTAAAATTGAAATGTATATATACATCAAAGAAGTGAGGATGATTCGAATGGTTATGAATTTTATGTGAGCATCGTTAAAGAAACTTAACAATATGTAAAATCATGTGCACAATGAACATGGTGAAAGCTGTTTATGGCCAACCGAAGTAAATGCAGATTAGATTCAATCATTTTATGATGCCTAAGCAAACATAAGGTGAAATTTTGATTCTTCCACGTTCAAATGTTGCATCAAAAATTTACCGGGAAAAAGAAAAAAAGATCATACATCAGTCACAATATATCTTAAAATCAGCACGCATGACCAAAAACGGGAATCTCCTTGAAGGAGAAAGGAAGCGACAGATAACAATAACAATAGAAACAAGGTGAGAAAGATAGGTCATACCAGCACTCCATGGTCTACCATCGGCACCAGAAAGTTCTGCACGCAGCTTCTCTACTTCACGAGCCATAGAAACCATGTTCTTCTCCATTGCCTGCCTCTGATCCATCATCTCTATGTTTATCTTCTTCTCATGATCAAAAGCAGCTCTAGAGAACATGCTTATTTTTTAATTTTTATGAGCAGTTAAAACTTAAACGATGCTAATGTGTTAATGGCACATGGGTGGGTAAGGAGGTAAAAGAAAATTAAAGTACAAACCTGGCATGCATGAGTTCCTGGTGTAGGCCATCAACCTCTGCCCTTAAGAGAGGGATCTGTTGATTTTGAGCTTGCAATTTAGCAATGTCCTGCTTGAGGGTCTGAACTTGCCCAGAGAGTTCCTGCCTAGTGTTATTCAACTTTTGAACTTCTGAACGAAGCTTTACAGCCTCCTTCTTCAATGGCTCTGTCGCTCGCAGATCAGCCTCCAGCTTCAAGCCTTTCTCAACAAGATCTCGTGAGTGCATCTCTTGCTCCACACTTATGTCCCCAATGACAAGATTCATGCGATGAATTTCTTCCTTCGCAGCACCAAGTTCTTGCTGCAGGGCCATTCGATCTTCAGCCAGCCTCCTATTATCAGCCACAATTCTCCGCATTTCAGCATGCTGGATTTCAAGTTCTTCTTCCAACAAAGCAGGGTGAGGAGGAGGTGGACGCATGGGAGGACCTCGAATGAAGTGTCCTTCAGAAGGGTATCCACGTCGATCATTAAAGGCATCACGGCGAACACGATTTCTACCTGCCATTTAAAGTCACCCTAAAACAAAGAAGAGGGCATAAAGAGCAAGTTAAGAGAAGGTAAATAAAATGAAATTCTGGTGTATTATGGGAATAACGAAATCTCGTAAATATAAAGTAACAATGTAAGGGTTAGCATAGATGCAACAGTAAAGTTGTTGCTTTGTGACCTTAGGGTGATGAGTTCAAGTCAAGAAAACAACCAATATGCAAAGAAAGGTAAGACTGCATACAAATAATGACTCTCACCCAAATAACACAATGATGGGAACCTCGTGCACTGGACAGCCCTTTACAGAGTAACCAAGTCTAGAAGCTCAAAATCTCTCTCTTAAAATCATCAGGCTCAAACAAAAATTGCAGCTGCAAAATAAACCTACTTAACATCAATTATACACTAAAGCATGTAGAATTTCTTTAGGAAGTTATGGTTCCTTCCAGCTCTGCAACAACAGTCACACTCAACTTCCACCAAACATCTAGAACTACCTTCATGCGCAAAAAAAAAAAAAAAAAAAAAAAAAAAGTTACTCCGTATAACATATGGTGTATATTCATAATTACATTTACTCCTAAACTTTATGAATTTTAATTCAATAAATAGTAAGGTTGAGAGTTGAATTGAGGCTTGAGATGATAGAGGAGAAGATAAGGAGGAAACAACTACAAACTACAAGTACAACAGAAGCAAAACAGACCACGCAATTCAAAATATAGTAACATCTCCAACTCTAGTTAGGCTAAAGTCACCCATCTTTTGTAACAACATGCAGAATCCTAAACTTAATTTCCTTCGCATTCCCACATTTTCACAGGAGTTACACAAATACCCAACAACATATTAATGCATTTCCGGTACAGTAACTTCTCCAACTCTAATTCAGCTAAAGCCTAAAGTCACCTATCTTTTGATACAACAAAACTGCCCCAAAATCCTAGACTCAAATACATTCTCATTCCCGCATTTTGTAAAAAACAAAACAGAAAATTAACAAATACACAACAAAATACTAATGCTTCTCAAGTCATAATAACATCTCCAGGTCTAGTTCAGCTAAAGTCACCCATCTTTTGCAACAACATTCAAAAGGTCCACAGAATCATAAACTCAATTGCCTTCGAATTCCCACATCTTCCCAGGAACCAAACAAAAAATTAACAAATACCCAACAAAATACTAATGCAATTCAAGTTATAGTAACATCTTCAGCTCTATTTCAGCTAAAGTCACCTACTGTTCGCTCTAACAACACGTCTCTCGGTCTCTGTGTATGGAGACTCAATTTCCTTCTCATTCCCGCATTTTCCCA
>JAYMTE010003238.1:0-10058 GCA_036897545.1 Pelargonium fulgidum
ATAGTAAATATTATTACTAAATGTTATTAGTTAATCAAAAAAAATTTTGTAACTCCTAGAAAATGAAAAGACATAGTCTTAGAATTATTGCATTTGAAAAAAAGAGTTTAGGTGACATCATATTAGCTATTCTCACCAACTTTTATATACAATAGTATGAATATTTAGAAAAATAGTTTCAATCATCTCTCTACACATTTTATTTGTTCATTTTTCTTAAGTACATGTGGATTCACATTAACCTTAGGTTATTGAGCTATTCACTTTGATGTCAGAGACCGGGATGCCAATTAAGTTCATAATACGACACAAATTGAAGTAGTTTTGGATTTGATATAATTTTGTGTTAACTAATCGAATTTGTTTAATATTCAGGTCGTATTTGTTTAATCCACTTAACATGCTTAATTAATTGAGTGGTGTAACTTTTATTGACCCGTGTGTTCATGATAAATATGTAAATTTTGAAACAAATCATATAAGAAAATGACCTATCTAATTAAACAGACTGAATGTATCAACTAGAGTCATATTGTAATTGACATACTATATATTAGCATGTGCAAAAATACAATCGTACTCGGCCTCTAATTAGCACATGCATTAATTGAAGAATTGGAAGAAAAAAAGAAGTCAACAATTAGTTCTCCTAAAACACAAACATGTCATCGCCGTCAAGAGTCACAATTCGAAGATGAAATCATGAAATTTTATTCTAGAGTAAGATCTCCACAATAATTGGGATGACCTTGTTGACAGTTATAATCTTAATTGGAGGACTCTACTAGTATTTCAACTGGTAGTTATATTCATATCATTTCCATGTTGGATTCCTTAACACTATCTTACAGACATATTGAATAAGAACCCAGTAAAATAACAACCAATCAGCTACCAATCCTTATTAGATTATGATATCAATACAAATGTAGGAGCAGCTGAAACTTACAATATTTTCCCAAATAACATCAATTCCTACTTCCTCCACAACATCACAAGGAAATCAAATTTCCATTAAAAAAAAAAAAAAAACTAAAGAAAGAGATCAATAACAAGAAAACAAAAGATCCCCCAGAGATTGCTGGATCTTCTTTACTTGGGAGTACTATTATTTTCTCTCAGTTTCTTGGCAATGACAATAACAGCCCCGGACACAGCCAGAATTACCCCGGAAACTATAACCGTCGTTTTGAACCTCTGCAATGTTTCATTACTCACTCTGCCCCTCTTCTTCTCACCTCCTTCCTTTGATTCGTCAACATTCAATATACAGACATTAAATAGACGATTTTAAGTAATTACTCCTGAATATATAAGCTAAAAAAAATAAAAATTACCTTATTTTCTTCTGATTCTGAGCTGGTCAATGGATCAGATTCCTCAGAGCTGGAGCTAGCCATTTTTCACCACTGGTTCTAAGTTTCTTTCAAGAATTTGAGAGATTGAAGACAGAAACAGAAATAAAAGCCAATAGCTATCATGACACGTGTCAAAATAACATGTTTCGACTCATAACGACTTTCTTTAATATTCTCAACTACCTGCTAGAAAATCTGGCGGGACTAACCAACTAACCTTGTGAACTGTGCAATGACAGAATTACCCTCCACATATGTGGCTCCTCAACAAACATGCCAGATCAGAGAATTCTCATAACCAATACCCTAAATAGGAAATATAGTAACAATCCGAAAATTCCAGAATAATAGTGAACTGCAGATCATGAGTCTCCAAGAATACGATATAGTGTTTTGTTTACATCAACTGTTTTACTCTCGCTAGGTGAAAGAACTCGGAAACTATACCGAAAATGCTAGTGGAGATGGCAACAAATTGCCCTAATTAATGTGAGTCCTGTTCTCATTTGCCACCCCCAAAACCACGGGGCTTAGGCGTTGATGATGACTCCACAAAAAGCTTCTTCGATGATTTCTTCTTTCTCTTTGCGGTGCCAGCAGGAGCCTGATGGAAGAAAACCAACAAAATGAAATCGGGCATCAGATGAAAGCTACCAATCAAATTAACAAAGTTTTTGGAACCGATATACGTAACAAGTTCACTAAAACAAACCAATTTATGGAAGTTCGAAGTTTTCAAGAGATAAAGACCAATTGCTTTTTCATGTAGTCATGTTTCGAATCAATTCAAAAGGGAAAATGTTCCATTTTGATCCCACAACCATTCATTTTGTTTCGAATCAGTATCCAATTTGATTTTTGTTCCAATTTGGTCCCCCAACCATACTAATTTGTTTTGAATTTGTCCCATCCATAACAATGCCGTCAAATTAGGCTACACCGGTACGGATTGCACCAATTCGAAACAAAATAGCATAGTTTGGGACCAAATCCAAATGATAACACTATGAACAGTTGGGGGACCAAATTGAAACAAAAATTAAATTGAGTACTGATTCAGAACAAAATGGATAGTTAAAGGATCAAAATGAAACATTTTCCTTCAAAAGGTATAAAACTATAAAGTGCAGTGAAAGAAGTCATATTCTTGCCTATCTGAGGTCAAGCAAGAGACATTTATAATTACTATCCAACTCCAAAGTCGCCACCTAGTGGGGACAACTAATTATTTATCGATAAATGTAGAAAAATTTCACCAAATATTCTATTTCCATTTTCTATTATGATCCATACAAATTTTCAGAAAGGATGAGAATCAACAAATGTAGAGAATGCGTTGTCTATTACATGATGTCACACCACAACGCATGAGATGCCGAGGATATGAGAAAATATGAACGGCTAGTTTCTTGCATTGGATGTGATAATTAAGAAACAATTAGCAGTTTTAATATTCAACTCCCAGAACACTAAAACTGGGTGAATAATAGCTGTATAGTTGATTCCAATCAGAAGTAGATGACAGGCATCCTATGCAACATGTGGCAGTTAAAAAGCGACACCACCATCTATATATATATATATATATATATGATTTTGTGTGTGTGTGTGTGTGTGAAATCCTATAAATAAACATAGAAACACATTCACACAACAAGCTTATGGAATAGCACCTTTTGTTCAGGTTTAAGTGCATCCTGAAGATCGCTAAGAGCTGGCATAGATCCCCCTTCCGTTAAGCCCATTATTTTCTTCATACGGATGCGCATTTCAAATAGTTGAGCAACAAGTTGGCTCACCTGATACAATGTCATATATTCCACCCCATAAGATGTATACAGTCAATGCAGTACATGACTGCTTAGTTGAGCTCAATATGTTAGGAAATCACCAAATATACCTGCAGCTCCGTTTTACCAGATTCTTGAGCAATTCTTTTCCTCCTGGCAAGAGATTGTGCCAAGAGTTCTGGTTTCTCTCTTTCCTCTGCACATAAACATCAAGGATTAAACAAAGAGCTGATTCATCTGATAACAGAGAAGTGTGGCAAATGAAACCATTTGAAACGCGAAGAAGACACATAGTATAAACATATTTCTTGAAAAGAGTGCACAGAGGTCTTTTTTTCCTACTCAAAGTTACAATATATTAACCTATTTTAGTTTGTAAGTAAATCACATCCTGAAGCTTGCTTTTGGTATGTATATATAATGTGCTCAATTTTCATAGAACATGATGCGTATCTGGAGAAGACACAACAATATAATTGTTGTCCATCGAAGACGTGAAATTGGTTTGTGAGTCTGGCTTTAAGGAAGGAGAATTGAGCACCATGTTTTGGCAGGACAAGCATCAAATAGGACTGGGTCTGGAGAAGGACAATAAACATATGTAATTGTGAATAGAAATAACAGGTTGGAGCTTGCAAGTTTATACACTACACAGCTAGGCCATTATAAACAAGTTTAGATGACTCTAAGCTATGTGCTGGATATTAAAACATTCATTGATAGCAGGAGAAGAAACAATGCATGTGGATTCTTCATTAAGAAGGCTATAACAGAAAACATGAAGCAAAAATAGGAAGCGAAAATTGTTTAAAACAAAGTGCCACATCTGGCATCGTCTTCCATAAGTCAGTATTACTCATGAGAGATCTTCTTATAGCTTGTATGGTGAAAAAAGCGTTCATATCAGTTACATGGGGGAGTTAAATATGCCAGATCCAGTTTTATTTATAAAAAATATCGACATCAACATCAAATAGAAGAACATACCAGGGGTCATTGCTCCAATCATCGATTCCATCACTTTCAAATTCTTCTCCGCTTCTCGAATCTGGGCAGGACTAATCTGTTTGCATATACACATGGAAGAGTAAGTTGACATAATCAAAATCATAGCACTGGTTTTCAAGTTTAGACTAAAATGAGAATAAACAGAAAGATTATGATCCCTAATGAGATTTCTACCTCATCGTGATCATGAAAAAAAAAATATATATCAATCCAATCCTATCAGCAAAATAATAATTGGAATCCAGATACCATACCTTTGACATGCCAGGGATCATTCCAATAACACTGCTCACAGAACCCATGCGTGCAACAGTTTGAGTTTGTTTTAGGAAATCATTGAAGTCAAATTTTGCACTCATAATCTTCTTTTGCAGTTCTTCAGCATCTTCTTCACGCATCTATACATAATTGAATTAAAAGCTATATCAAAGTTGTGAAAGGTCCCAAATGAGCACCTTACAAGTTACAACATATACATCTTTCTTGATGTGGACGCAAGTAGTACAAACTTACAACTTCTTGTGCCTTCTCCACAAATGAGAGAACATCTCCCATTCCTAAAATTCTTCCCGCCATACGGGCAGGATAGAAAGGTTCAAGATCCTCCATACGCTCTCCTCGGCCTACAAGTTTGATTGGCTTTCCTGAAACCTGCATTATCAAATTATCAATAACAGAAGTGGGTTCTAGTTGGTTAAGAATTCTCAATAAGAATCCAGATGGAGCATAAATGATGAGTTCATTGTTCTATTTTAACGCAATACAGTTTACAAAAATGACTTACAAATTACAATAAGTTCATATAAAAGACCAAGTAAACATATCACCTAAAAGCCAACACTTGAATGAAGCATGAGAGGTATAAGCAAACAAACAAGAGACAATCAGTTCAACAGAACTAGCTCAAAGGGCATGCCTATAAATGTTCAACAGAATAGCAAAAATAGCTACAGAAAAAACAAAACTTGAAGTAAGAATATCATAATATCTTTCTATATAACATGAATCACAGGCAACCATAGAGCAGACCTCTTTGACACTAAGAGCAGCTCCACCTCTAGAATCACCATCTAATTTGGTCAAAATAGCACCGGTTATCCCAATTTCAACGTTGAATGCTGTGACCAAGGCTATAAATCACAAAAGAGAAAATGAGTTCAAAATTTCTAAATAGTCATGACTTTTAATGCATCATGATCAAAACTAGACACCTAAAAGTATAGAAAGGCATGACAGTTGTAAATAATCACAATGGTTACTGTACAATTCCAAGCCAAACTAGAGATATATGTAATCATAATCAAGAATTATATTTATTGGTGCAGGCATTCAGCACAGACAACACAGCTCCCAACTGTATCACCAAATTCAATGGCAGAGAGAGAGAGAGAGAGAGATTAAAAAGAAAATGTGGAAAAGCACGCTACAACTGATTCTTATGGGGACAGCCTACAACTGAAAATGATATCTGCATCATGTTCATATATCGTAGTTATTCGTAGGCACGTAAAATTGGTTTTCTTTGCATGAATCTTGAATGGCATATTATGTACATGATAATAAAAGAGAATACATCATAGTGTAGGACAATATCCAATAGCCACTGAACTTTCAAAAGTATCTCACCATCAAGTGAGCAAAAAGGAAATCCTAATACCTGCAGCTTCTTGGCCAGTCATTGCATCCACAACAAGCAAGACTTCAGTAGGATTCAATACCCGTTTCACATCTTTTAACTCATCCATCATAGCTTTATCTATCTGTGTACAAAGAAGAAAAATGATATATATATAATCAAAGGGGACACTTAAAATCATCAAAACTAATAAACTATACAAAGAACTACCTGTAGTCTACCAGCAGTATCAACTATGACGACATCTACACCGTTCGCTTTGGCCTCCTGCAAACCTTGCCTAGCTATTTCTGAAGGTTTAACCTCAGTTCCAGCTGTATATACAGGCACACCTACCTGACAGAAGCTATAACTAAATATGAGAATGAGTTATATGATAAAGATGCATAGGAAATAAGCCTTGATAATTATCTAAGCAAGAAGATTAATAATGGCTATAAAAATCAACAGAAAGCATGTAAGAGGGTCTATTTATTCGGAAAAGCTTTCTTAGCAAAACATTGTACTATAATTTCTCTTATTCCAATCCATTTCTACTATTTTGAATCAGGGGCATCAAGTTAATAGAAGCCGAAATCTACTTTATTTTCTTGAAGAAAGAAAACATCATCCAATGTGTGTTTGCCTACTAAAGTACAAACGTAGCATCCCTAGTTGGTCAGGTGCCCCTATATGCCTAATAGCCTCTCTATTTCCTCCTGTCAATGGGAATTAAAACACCTCATGGACAAAGAAAATCCGTACCTGTTTACCTAAAATGACAAGTTGGTCAATAGCAGCAGGCCTGTAAACATCCCCAGCAACCAGCAAAGAACTCTTTCCCTGTGGGTGAATGATATACAGCTCATGTTAATAGTGTTAAGCAGAAATCAAAACTTACTTGGGCACCATACATCCACAGCAGAGACAGACACAGGCATTTGGAGACGCACCTGTTTCTTGAGATAATTGGCCAGCTTCGCGCAAACAGTTGTCTTTCCCACTCCTTGTAAACCAGCCAATAATATCACAGTGGGGGGAGATTTTGCAAAAACCAATTCAGACACCTCTCCGCCCATTAGTTTCACAAGCTCATCATTTACAATCTGCAGAAATCAGGACATGGTATTCAGAATACTACCATCGTTTCTGAACTTCCTTATAAACATAGGATCTTAAGAGAGAATAATTTCCATTATTTGGAAATATGTAAAGAAAACAGGTAATAGATTAGCAAGCTCCCATGTCAATGGATAGAAGTCATCCGAGGCCATCAAGCACACCAGAGATCAAAGACACAAACAATAACCAGAATTAAAAAAGCCTACTAAGCTATGACTTGATTAGCTTCTGTTATGTCTGTACTGGGATAAACAATCTCGAGCTAGCAAAATAGCAAATGCACAAACATAATACAAAATTGTGTTGCTTGTACCTTGACCAACTGCTGATCAGGTTTCACTCCTTTTATCACGCCAACACCAACAGCCTGATCACTCACAGCTTGCACAAATCTTCTTACAACTGGAAGACTCACCTAGGAACAAAACAACCGGTGACTGTTTTAAACCAGATACACATATTCAAACTGAAGTAGATACAATATTTACACACTAACTTACATCTGCTTCCAGAAGGGCTCTCCTGATATCTCGCATAGGTTCGACAATATTTTCCTTAGTCAAAACCTCTAAATCACAAAAAAAAAAAAGTAGACATAATCACAACTAAATAATACAAATAACAAATGGCAATACAAAAATAGAGACCCCAAACAAACCAGCAATATCTTATTTTCCTTTGGATATTCCAGAACCTTCTTGTAAAACCAACAGTTCATTACATCAATAAGTTCAAAGCAAGCGCACACAAGAAGAACAAACGAAGAAGACAATACCTTCTCCTTTAAGCTTGTTCCAAGCTGTCTCAAGACTTCCAGTCAACTGTCCGAACATTTCAGCTCTCACTATGACGCGCAAGTCTCTTCTTACAGTAGCACCAACACTCTTAGAATTCACCCACCCCCATACCTCTCTCTGTTAACAATCACAAACATAAAGGAAAAAAAAAAAAAATCAATTCACATGTCACAACGCAAATTCCACCACTTTTTTCTCGTGAACCAAGCAGAGCCGTAAGTAAGCAGAACAGTACATATAGCTACTTACAGTGAACTGATTTCTGGAGGAAAGCGAAAGAGAAGGGCTCGAACCAGTCCGGGAAGAGCTTATGGTAGCTGAATTTCTGACGCTCCTCGAAGCGCAGGAGGTTTTGGTCGGCGAGGAGAGAGAATGAGAAGTTGGAGCGAAATGGCGCGAACCAACGGTCGAAAATCGTACAGCTTCCATGGCCAGTCACTCTTCTCTCTTCCTAGCAAGAAATTTGCTACTACTGCAACGTCTGGATTTTATTTTATCCACTGAAGAAAAGAAAAGAAACGGACATGAAATCAAATATCTATCTAAAGCTCTATCTTGTTTCCTTTCGATTCGCTACTACGCGTGCCACCGTATGATTGTGCTTCGCGCTATCTCTTCCGTCTGATCAGCCTGCCCACGTGTCTGAATCTAAACCGCTGATCATATTTTTGAAATAATATTGTAGAATGGCCTCAAAAATAAGAAAAACCATGGATGGCAAGTTGGCAACTAAACTTATCTATTGTTCAATTAAATCTAACACAAACATAACACGTTAATTTGTTTCAATATTTGAATACGACATTAAACGTATTGTGTTGTGTTCAACTATATAACACATATTTGATATATAACACGATACAATCACAATGCATTTACACAATACCATTTTCATCGTCATACTGACCTTTTAGAGGTGTTGGTGGATTTTGGGGGCAATTTTGATCGGATTAGTTCATTCTTGCCTGAGTCAAACCAATCCAAAAATTGATCCATTTCGTGTAACCCACAAACTTATAAAATGCATATAGAATTTATAGTGTCAATAGGTTCGGATTCACATTGTCATTCATAAACACATGCATTTACAAATGAAATAATTGTGAAGAATCAAATTCTTTCAATTTTTTAAATGTGATTTCAACATCAAATGTAATAATAATAAATAGTTCACAGAAACAAAAACTCACAATTGGTGAATCAAGCCAACATGATTTCACTGTTACATCAGAAACATGTTTGTCATTGCAATTTAATATACAGCATCAAATTTCTCAAGAATTACTTTCAAATTCTAAAATGTGGATTCAAAATCAAATGTCAAGAATAAATCACAAGTGGTCAATGAAGCCACCTATTGGCACAACCATGTCAGTTCCAGATACACATTGGTCTCCCACCAAAGGAATGGTTTTCCTCACATTCAATCTCATTGCTGTCCTTTCACCTGCAAAACAAAGGCCAAAACTTAAGCAACTACGCTTTCCACGCCTTTTTTAACACAAAAATCATCAAATCTTACCTCCGATGGTTCTGTCCTCTATGCAAATAGAAGCATAGTGTGAACCAGCCAATTCCAACAGAGCAAACTGCCAATTGCTTGTCAGATTTAAGGGGTCGTCAGATGATTCAACTACTATTTCAGATGCCTGAGAGCAAATCAAGACAGTCAGTTGATTTTGAGACGGGTTACAGATAAATGTCATGACATATCACTAGCAGAACAAAAAGCAACTTGTATGAAGAACAGAACAGGTGGGAACAAAGGAGCTAGAGGAATAAACTATATCATCTATTTGGTAAATGCTACGGTTAGGGAAACGACGCCCAATTATCAAAACCCACAAAAAACCTCATAGCAAAATGTTTATCCCGATCAGTTATTGACCATCGATATGAACCACAACATCAGAGAGTAAAATGGGCAAGTCACACACAACGGGCAAGGACTGCATCGAGGATATAATTTCAAATATCACAGCATAGAGCTCACTCAATGCTCCTCGCCGTATTGAAATTTTGAGGTCAAAATCCATTAAATACATGCCCCAAAAAGAGAAGTATAAATAAGACAGAACGGTCTTCTGTTATGAGTTGCTAAAGCGGTTGAAAGTGGATTTTACATCAAGTAACTGTAATCAAGAGTGAACACAAGACATCTAAGCACCTTCTCACCCTTGACACATTTGTCAAGTTAACTTGAAATATATAAACCAAAGCTGAAGCGTTTTTTCAGGAAAACTAACTTTTTTCTGGTTTTACTTATATACTCCCTCCGTCCCAAAATGAATGTCCTATTTGTCTAAAATTTTTGTTCCAAAATGAATGTCTTGTTTCTATTTTTAGACTATTATATCATTGTTTTTCC
>JAYMTE010003239.1:0-10056 GCA_036897545.1 Pelargonium fulgidum
TTTTGAATAAAATATGTACGAAATATTAATATTTGTAATGAACTCATTAGAATGTTGAAATTTCTCCATTCCCTACATTAAACATTTTCATTAATAACATCAAATTGTACATGTAAAAAACATACATAGAAAAATACTTTTCCTAAAATTATTTACATTTTAGAAAATATTCATGCATAAGAAAGTGTTAATTGACATTTAGAACTAAAAAATTGATGTTGCCCTTCTTCTCATTCTTTTTAATAGGGTTTCAAGAAGCGCTGCTTCTTCCGAATCACCTTTTTCGGTTCAATTCTTTCAATTTTATTCGAAAAACGGTGTACTGAAGATAAATAATGAGATATATAAAATATGATGACATTGTATGAAATGGAAAGATGCTTTAGATATATCATATAAGCAACCTGCAAGGTACACATGATTCTTCCCACCCACTTCCAACTTCATACATATATAAAACACTAACAAGTGGATGATTTATACATATTTCATTTTCAACAGATAAGTTAAGCATAACCTTTTGGAATATTTCTTCTTTGTTTATGCATTCATTCTTTAGCCTACAAAGGGACAGGCAGATAGTTCCCAAGGCATATAATTTAAAATTTAGATGACTAATTGGAGTTGAGCAGAACAGATCAGGTAGCACTAAGTTAAAAAAGTTACTTCAATCACAAACAATAGAACAAAGTAACGTTTTTTGGATTAGAAATTTGATCAGAATGGCCATAAAACACATTCTCTATTCTCATTGTCCAAGCATCAACGTTTGTGATAAGAATGGGCATAAAACTCATTCTGGGCTGTGAAATTTGCTATATAACGATCAACGATTTGGATAAAATTATATGATGATGCTGCTTTCATCAATCGGTACAGCCAAACCAATTATAAATAACCAAATAAAAACATTATGCACTTTATTGAATCATTTTTAAGAAAATACAATGCCACCAAAACAAAACTGGCAAAAATGCTCAAAAACTCAACTTGTGCATGCATTAAAACCAATTTAAACAGCACAAACCGATACTTTCTTTTTGCCCCCTTTGGACAATGACTGACTGACTGACTTGCTCATGAGTCAGACTTGTAATATACACAATCTATACCAAAACTTTCTATTTCTCACCCAACCAAGAGAAGCAACCTTACATAGCAAAAGAACCATGCATGCAAAAGGACTACTGAAATACATCTTGGAAAAGAATGGATAATTTAAAACACAAGGACCCAACCACACAAACTGGAGTGAATGCAGTAGCTCCACAAAAATGTGACACGGGCACAGCACCTTCCCCTTGAAGAGCTAAATGCAGCTTCACCAATGCATAATGAAATGCGACCACCACATGCAAAGACTTCTCAAAGAACAATAACAAGCTCACCAATGCAATGCAAAACAGAACTAAGATGAGAGGATAGTTTGCAGTGCTAGCTGTTGCTGAGGCTGCAAGGATGACCATGTTGATGCAAGTGTTGAGGGAGGCAAAGTTTGCTGGAGCTGCCTCAACAGATTAATCATTCGACCGGCAGTTTGCTCTGTTGCCAGATCTTTACCCGCACATAAGACCTAACCAAATATTAACCAAATTAACAAACATGAGAAAAAAATGGAAGAACAATGTTCGAACACTTTACAAGTTATGAGATAAGAGTGTGGGGAAAATAGATATAGTACCTCAGCAAAAACAGAAACAATTTTAGGGAGATATTGATTATTTGGCCCCAAAAGTTCCCCATCAGACCTGTACAGATATGCATATATCATACATATGTGTATATAATAACCCAGTAAAGAAAAGTGGAGTATGCTATTCACGACAATCAACACATACCTTTCCACCATAGAGCAGAGCTGGTCATGCACAACCTTAGCCTCAATCAAGTCACCTTTAATGGGCAAGAAGCTTAACCAAGCAGGGACAACCTGCCAAACAAACCGAAGTACAAGAAGCAATAAGAGCCAAACTAAACATCCATTATAAGAACCCAAAGCAAAATTGCAAGAGTATTGAGTAAAGGTAACATACAAGTGATTTAACGTTAGTGGTAAATACTATACACACAGGATTTCCAGATAAACATTATTTAAGTAGATTTTTCTGCCTTTTTACAACTTAAAATTTAACACATTCTTAAGCAGCTAACACGAAAAAAAGTGGAACATTAAGCAAGTAAAGATTTTTAGAATTTCTTTATTGTTCTCTAGCTGCACCGGGTGTGTCTTCACAGAGACTTATTAGTATAGGGAGTCTAGTATTCTGATTATCAGTCTTAGGTAAGAGATGAGTTCCCTAACAGGTTGAGTCTTGGAGTTCCTAGTTTTGTATTTAATCTGTTCAAAAAGAGTTCAGTCTTTTGTAGCATTTTGGTCATAGGGACTCGAGGAATCTCTCGAGTCGATCTATGCGCTTCTTGTAATTAGTGAATATGCACGCGGATTACAACTCTACGAATTTGGAACTCCTAGATTCTTGGATTCGGCACCCAAGGGAATAGATGGTCTCTGCGAGGTTGCGATACCATCCAATAAACAAATAAGAAACTTAATATGGGACATATCTCTTTTATGTTGTTTAATATCAAAACAGCAACCCCAGAAGAAAATTCAGTAAAGACTTTACATTAGTCCACAAGTGACCAGTAGAGAGTTGAGCATTCAATTTTTAAATGGGGGAAAAAAACTCTTCAGTAGTTGAACTACATGTGATGTATAAAGTCGGATTTATAACAAACAATGCAAGACAAAGATCTGTAGTAGTTAAATATAAATACCTTCGCTGCATCTATACAGTCACGATGAAACTGACATATTTTTCCAAGAGATGAAACAGCATTGTCATATGCCATGAGATTGTCAGAGTGCTGTGCATTAGGGTGTCTTATAACAACATCCAATCTGGAAAGAGCCTCTGCATAAAAAGAAAACAGGAATCATCCACTTACCCATTTAAGGCATACAAAAGAAGCAGATCTAATGAGAGACAGTGATGCTAAATAGCCACTTACCACCAACTAGAGGTTTGAAGACAGATCCACCAAACTCTGCGCAGATACCAATTCCATAAACAGCAGCCTGAGAAAAAAGTGATAATCTTTGTGAATGAGACCCTTGTAACAAAAGAAACACAACATTACAGTTACAATGAGTTCAGACCTGGCGAACATCTGGATTTTCATCATTGCAGGCTTCCAATAAGAAGGGCAGGTATGTATCGTAATATCTGTTCCAAAGAAATGAAGATTAAATATACAAGAAACACACAGAGAAAACCACCATACTGCAAATTACATATGAAAGAAATGCTTACTTAAGAGCTGCTTCACGGCATTGCTCCACAACATCATCAAAGATACAAATAGCTATTCTCCTCTCTTCAGCTGTTTTATCCTTACCCTGTATAACCAATACGATTCAAAGAACTGAAAATAACCAACCACAACTACGCATTTTGTTTGCAAGAAAGCTCAAAATATGTAAACACATAATACAAATGATTGAAAATGCTCATTCAGCAAAAATATTTCACTCCCTCGAGCCAATTTAAGTGTCCAGTGCACACTATACAAGAATCTGAAAATGGATGTCCAAAATCCAGTTTCATTTTTGACAAGTGATTTCTGCTTAGGAGTACCAACAAAATATCATTTAGAAAAGTTAGTTATAAGTTATAACCTCTTCAGTTTTTACAGAGTACGTTAAGTTGACAAGTCGAGAGAATTAATAAAAATAATCCTAAATATGTGCAAAAGGTCAAAATTGAACAATTATATCCGGGTGGAAGGTGTATACCATTTGTGTCCCTCCCATTACAGTCTACACCCCTAGCTCACAAAAGAGACTAATGAAATGGCACAGGCCAACTCAAGATTAAGTGATTGCAGAAGGTTCTGGACAAATAAATAACCCAGCATGGACCCTTTTTAAAACAGAAAAGGTAGAGTTGGTGTAAAACTAAAGGCGAGAAGAAAAATTGAGGGAGTGAGGGACAACTAGTCAAGCCACTGAGCAATGACAGCCGCTCCTTTCTCTCAGACTAGCAACAATATTAATCATGCAACAAACAAGATCTTATCAACGACGACATCAAAGAAACATACAAACCAAAACAACACACACACAAAAAAAAAAGTCAACTAGCAGGTAATTATGAAAGAAGAAAAGGTGCAGGTTTATATCAATTTGGAAGGCACCAAAGTTTTCACTTAAAACCAATATTAGATTCTTATATTTTAAAAATAACAAAATACAAAATACAGAAAATCAACAACAGCAGCAAAAACTTGCAATCATCTAGAAAGGAAAGAGGGAACATAATACCATAGATGCAACATTTAGGGAGGAACAATAGAACTTACCCACATAGGTGTCAAGTAGGACGAAAGATCATCAAAAAATGGCAAGAAAGAAGCTTTGAATGTTTTGATCAAAGACCCCAGGCACTCCCCAACCTAGTAAAGATAAGAATAACAATGCACCGAGAGAATTATTTTATGATCCTGTACATCAAAACACAATACCAAGTCAAATATTCGAGATTTACAAGACAAACCTGATCAAAAACTTCTTCTTCTTGCTCATTCTCTTCCTTGAGTAGTTCCCCTTCCTCTGCATCGAAGTCCTCTGCTTTAGCCCTCTCTGCTCTTTCTTGTTTTCTAGATGAGCTCGCTGTTATCACCTCCTTGATCTCATCAACAATGGACCTCACTTGGCTTTCATCTAGAAGTGGTCCTGAAATCTGAGAGAAAATTGTACATGAAAAGGTATCCAAAATCCTTTAAATGACAGCGCAACTTGCAGTAAAATCGGAGAGAACAGATGTCATTAAATTGAATCTTTTCCATGCAACTTCAAGGAGGTTACACGCTACAAATTTTGAGGAAGATAACGGAGTAAACAGAAGAAGGACAAGCTACAGGTAGAGGCTATGCTAAACAAATGGAAGCAAAGATTAAATACAAGAAACTACAGCACTTGAAGGATGCAGATATAGAGGAAAACAATAGATATGGTGTATCAACCAGTTATACATGTGAATTCCTTTGTAGACATAAATAAAGTGTTTATGCTATTTTTGCCACCTTATAAATGAGTGTAACTAACCTGTATGCATTCACTTAATGCATCCATCATGCTCGCACAAATTTCAACCTCTGGTTCCTGTAAGGAAGTTACAGTTCATATAAGCTAACAGCACAAAGACGTAATGTTTATTGAAATGAACCTACACCAAAAGGACAATATAAAACTAATAATACAGTCAACAATATCCAAAATATATTAGGACCTTGTGTAAAGCCTCCACTAGTGCTGGCACAATATAATCAGATAACTGCTTCACATAGGACATATCACGTCCTTGAGATTGTCCTTTCTCAACAGCTAATTTAGCTGAACGCAATAACTCCGGCATGGCTATGGATAAAAGAAATTGGTGAGATCATCAAATTCTATTCAAACTAAACAACAATGCATGCATGAGAAAAAATGAGGGTGAAGCCAGGGATTTTGACAAAGTAATTACCTGAAACAGCCGCCTTCCTAACTTCTTCATGGAAATAAAACTTAAGAAGTGGAACTAGTGTAGGTGCAACCTGCATTATATATGATGGTTAGAAGAATAACACTAACCGAAAGTCAGGAAAAAACCCATATAATCCGAACTGAAAAAACCAACCTGATCAATCCAAGGGAAAAAACCTTCCTTCAATTCATCAGCATAGCAACATAACATGTTACAAGCTGTAGCTTTCTCCTCCAGGACACTAGTCTTGATTCCTATTCTTTTATCCCCCAGGGTAATTGTCTCAATGCTGCAATTAAAAAAGAAAATAGCAACCTGTAAATGCCAATGATCGATAATACTTTTAAAATATTATAAATAAAAAAACATGATTTGGCTGGCACCATGCTTATATTTATTATGCATAAAATACTAAATCCAGTTATGCAATATATGACATCATAAAACAAATGTAGACTTAATGTACCAAATGCAAAACAGGAAATAGCTAAAGTTTAAATCATATACATATATATTTATATATATATTCGTGGTACATTAGACATAAACATAACCAAATTTGTTCCGAGATAAAGGTAGTTCCCTATTTGCGTGTCATCTTTTAACTAAATGATTGAAGAAACAGTTCCCACAGTTAGCATTGCAGTGCATAGCAAAAGGCACAAGAACAATGCAGAACAGTTGAACAGGACATCATATTCAATTAATGCCCTTCCTATTTAATTATAATTCTCAGGAATTTTACGGACACAAAGCATAATACGGACAAACCAGAGGATTAATTTCCAGCATTAAACAAAATAAAATAATTAATTTATAAAGTGAACCTGTCATCATCTTCATCAATATCAGCATCTGAATCTGCAGAAGTAATAGTTACATCTGGCTTAAGTTGAGCAGAATGAAGCAAGGGAGGCATAACGACAGCCATGTAAGGTAGGAAATCCTGCCCAAGGCACTTGCAAAGTCTGGCCCATGCCTGAAACATGACAAAGCAATATGTGTATGTTTATGACTTAATGTTCCGTACATATTTGCATCATTAATGACATTTACAATCATAAGTGTAGGGATGTAATCGTCAAGTTATTTCTTCTACTGAGAACATACCTGTAACATATAACTTGTCGTTGGATCATCTGCCTCCATATCCGATCCTTGCAAGGACATTAAAACTTCCATAACCTGGCAAGCACAGAAGTGGTTAGAGAACCACACTCCAAATCTCACTAAAATGATACCCATCCTGACAATTTAAAATAACGGAAGAAACAGTCCCACAAATTTGAAGGCTCGCAACAGAAAAAACAAAGCCAAACATAATACATAAATGAATCGTGAACAGTGTCTACTTCTGTACCATATTGACAGATTCAGAAAGTAAAAATGAAAATAAAAATGCAATGATAGATAATCTAGAGTCAACCATTACCTGTTTGGCATCATCCCTAAATTTGTCCTTTCCAACAGCCATCCCAACTAAACTAATGCATTCCATAGATTTGGCACGTAGCATGCGATTAGACTTGTCATTTGCATTTATCAAAATAGTTTTCAATAGAGGCATCACAGCATCATAATATTTCTGGAATTGCTCCTGTTAATGGATAAAATTATGTCAGATGAATGTATAATATAGATAACTTGGGCAAGTACAGAGATGACAACCCCATGATGTACCTGTGATGAATCAGCTACTGATGCCAAAGCAGTCAAAGCCCCCTCCTGCACCATTTGCTTTCCATTCTACATAGCATACATAGTACAACGTTATTATAAGCTCAAGGATAAATGAGCAAATGAATTGTCAACCAAAAGCCAAATATTACAGGAAAAGAGGGACGGACGTATGCACAGGAGATTTTCCTCTTTGAAAGACAAGAACCAAAAATTTAGAATTCTATTAATGCAGTCTAAATTTTAAAATACACAAACCTATCCGTAATCAAAGTAGAAATAGAATATACAATTCAGGTAACAAGCAACATTTTATAGCTGTAAGCAGTTAATAACAAAAACACATAGACATGAAACTCACGTACTGAAGAGAATCCTCAAAAATATTTTTATAGTACAGATATGCAATTATTTAATCGACTTCCCTTTTAACTATGAAAACCTACTTTTCTTCATCTTTTTCAATACTATACAAGCAATTCAATCACTTACCTTTTTTTTGCAAGTTTAGTTTCACCATTGAGAACCTCAAATGCTTCAGGTCTCGTTCTTTTATTTTTTTCCACTTTTGGTTTATATGATGTTCAATGAAGGCGTGGATGAAGAAAATAATTAAATTGATGCAAATTCAAGGCAAGAATAATCACATACCTGTAGAAGTACAAGAAGTTTATCAACAATTCCCTGCAGGTATGGTGTTAAGATATCTGGAGTACAATTTTCACTGAAATTGAGCACAGCTGAAGCAGCATGGGCCTGAGACAAACAGACAAAGAATGAGTCGCAGTGATACATATTGATAAAAGATAAAAATACGGACCCAACGCATCTTAAAGGGATAATAGTTTGAGAAGTTTTTCTCCAAACATAAATAGATCAAATACAAAGTGAAACTAAACAAATGATGAATCATTGAAGGCGCGAAATGTAGGCATGAATGTAACTAGTACTCACTCACAACTAAACACATAATAGATAAAAATTATGTCATCACCATTTAAAGTGGAGAACATCACGTGGTTAACAACTTTGTCACTACAATATTCAATTTGAAAACTATAAGAACTGGAAAGAGAGGGAGAAAGACTATTGTGTCTTAATTTAAAATATAATGATTTGGAGAGATGAAAGACTGTAATATTTGCAACAACTAGTCATAGCTACTAGATCACAAAATGCAAACAGACCACACCTGTACTCGTGGATTTTGGAAATCATCCATAGCTCCGGCTAGTGCAGGCAGCACCCGCTGATGATACTGAACTTGCAACTCTGGGCCCAAGTCTGTAGATAATTGCCCGATTGCATTGATAGCTGCCCATCGCACACGTGGGTGGGGATCTTGGAATGAGTTCAACACCATAGAGACTACCTGGTCTAGATTTTTTATCATCACCTGCAGTATTGATGCCAAAATATTAAAACAATATTCGAACAAGATAATGGAAAATGTCCCAGAAAATAAGAGAAAAAAACCTAGCAGCAAGTGGATATAGTGTGTGTGGAGACCCGAGACCCCTTATGCATGGGAAGTTTACTTGTAATGATTAATTAACTATAGTATACCAAGCAAATCTGGAAAAGAGGCATGAATAGTCCAATTGAATTATGACAATTAACTATGAGAAAAATGGAAGTTGTCAGCAAAATAAGATAGAAATGTACATGAAGTATAACAGTTTTGCATAGTGTAGACATTACAAGTTACCCTTGAAGAAAAAATGAAAAGCTCTGTTCAGAGGTGACACATAGTATGATAAAACCTATCTAAAAGTGGAGAAGATGAGCAACTACATATAATTTGTAATTCTTACCTGATAAACAAGTTCTACAAACAATTCAAAGCAGCAAATGAAAGTTTAATACCTTTGAACAACCCTCTGCAATCTGTGCAAGGGCAATTAGTGCTGCGTGATGCTTCTGCCATTCAGGAGCAGCCAAGTAAGCTGCAAACAGCTCCGATGCAACTGGTACAATTGTATTGCCACCCATAGAAATGGACAATCTATCCAAACACTCCTGGCCAACACTGTAATTACTTGTCTCACCAGCATCTTCATCCTCTTCTTCTGCTTTGTGCCATGCTGGATCATCCTCAATATCCAGCAACATCTTCATCAAAATGGCAAATAACCTCTGAATAAACTGAGGCAACTTCCTCATCATCCCCGGGGCTCGCTCCCTCGCCTCAGCAAGGGTAATCACAAACTCAATAGCCAACTGCCTAGTCCCTTCTTCGAGGGACTCGGCCTCCGAAATCTGCAGCATAGCGCCCACCACATCAGCCAGCTGCTTCCTCAAAAATCTCGGCTCTGTTCCAGCCAATTCTATCAACAACTCGAGAGCCTCCTGTGCCGTTGCCTCTTGCCCGCAATTCAAGGCCTCAGTCAATGTTTGCATCATCAACGGCAACAAATCCTGAAACTTATCCCTGTCCGCCGCACTGGACAAGCACTGAATGAAATTGATGGAAGCACCGAGAGCAGCAATTCTCACATCCGGACTAGGAGATGACCCCAAGCACTTCAAGAACACCGAGTGCAGGGTGCTCAGATACGGCAGCAAGGTCTCCCCGATGTACTGAGCCAATTGGGCGAAAATCAAGAGCGCAGACTCCTGAAGCTTGACGTTATCGGAGGTGACGCACTGGAACATGAAGGGAAGCAAGTCCGGCCAGCCGCCATCGGGGAGAATCCCGGAGGCGAGCTCGGAGACGGTGTCGCAGAGCTTCTTAGAGATGGATTTAGCGTCCTCGCGCTGGAGGCAAGCGAGGAGGGAGGATTTGAGAGTGAATTGTGTGGACTCGGAGAGGCGGGGGGGGAGGGGGGCGGCGTGCGGGGGGGGGGGGTGG
>JAYMTE010003240.1:0-10055 GCA_036897545.1 Pelargonium fulgidum
CTGGCACCCATATAATAAGTTTTTTTTTTTTTTTTTTTTGACAATAAAGCTCTTCTATTTGGCCAGTCTCGTCTCAAGAAGTTAGCAAAAGATAGCGAGGGAGTAAGCTCAGCTATCTCTAGTTGGAAGGAGAGAGGATCATCTACTGCTTTGGAAATCAACCTGGAGAAGCAATTGCAAGCTTGGAGAGAAAATCCTGATTGGACGGATCAACCTCCAGAAATAAAGGTACAGAAGTTTTAGTAGAGTAGTAGGCAACTAGGCAAGTGCTTCAGAATTGGATGGTTTTCTGGAAATGATAAAATTTGTTCAATCAGCATTATATCATGCATCACAGTAAAATGGCTTGAGTTAAGCCAGAAGTTTGTTGTTGAAAGGATAAAGAAAGTCTAAACTAAAGTTACAAGGTAGTGCATTTTTGCCAGCCATATTGATGTGTGCAAATCTTAAACTATGCTCTTTTTTCTCAGTGTTAGGTATATATAAATCTAGCAGTATATTATATATCATAAGATGATATTTTGGAGAGAAAAGCATGATGTCCCTCAAATCGTACTTACAGCCCAATTTTTATATTATTTTATGGTCGTCAAACACACGCTGAGCAGATTAGGGTAAACCTTAATTGTCTTGCTTGATTGCTTATTATGGATTTGATAGGTTTGCATGGTATCCACCAATGCCACAAGTCCTTCAAGTTACAAATTATACACTAATGTAATTTTTGGCAGGTCAGCGTGCCGAAAGGGTCACTTTGTAACCTTAATGTAAAAGTGAATGCTGGATTGCCCCCAGATGCTGTGTACAATATTGTTATAGACCCTGATAATAAGAGGGTGTTCAAGAATATTAAGGTAAGTGGCATCTTTCCACCCACTCTATCTTTCGTATTCAAAGAGTAAACGACAATTCGTAACATGTAAACATGCTATACTACTTGTCTCCATGATTGATCTATTTGAGGAGTACAGGGTAATTGTATGTGCCAATTTAACACTGATATCTTGAATAGGAAGTGGTATCCAGAAAAGTTTTGGTCGATGAAGGTGAAAGGCAAGTGGTTGAAGTTGAGCAAGCAGCTCTATGGACGTTCCTGTGGTGGTCAGGAACAATCTCTGTCCATGTTATAGTTGACCAAAACAGAAAAGATCACTCAGTAAGGATTAAGTACCGTTTCTATTATACAATGGTTAATGCTATACTTTTTCATCAAATGAATTTTCGATCAAAAACTTATCAACTGATTTAGTGGCTATTATCTTAAGGTCAGCATTGTCTGTAACATAATACATGTACACACACACACACGGGTAAATTGTCTCTACTATCCTCACACTTTGTGACACAGCATACAGTGGTTAATGTGAAGATGAATCTTCCTAGGAATAGAACTCATATCCATGTGAACATTGAAAGACCTTTGAAAAATGCAAACCATATTTTCTTTTATGGGATATTCCGAACAATATGATTGATGTTTTGAATCTTTAAGATGCAATAAATGTAAAGTTACACACACGTGCACTCTGAGCATGCACTAGACTCTACGTTGATCTTAACATAGCCACTCTCATGCTGTGGTAAGCTGGATAGAGCTCTTTTAGATTTTACTTATTGATTAGTTTACCATTATCACTTAATCACCATCATAGCGATACACATCGCTCCATCCAACATTATTTATATAATCATTCACCTGATCTATCTTTTGATCAAGAAATGTTTATTGCAATCACTTGTCTGCCAGATGAAGTTCAAGCAAGTGAAAACAGGATTTATGGAAAAATTTGAAGGTTGCTGGAGAGTAGAACCACTATTTGTGGATGAAAAGACTTGTTTTCCCTTCAAACCCAAAACATGGGAAGAATATTGTTCATGCACAAAAGGCAAAGGAAGGATTGGATCGAAATTGAGCTTGGAGCAACTCATCCAGCCAGCGATTGTTCCACCCCCGCCTATTTCTTGGTATCTCAGAGGAATCACCTCCAAGACCACTGAGATGTTGGTGAATGATCTTCTTGCTGAAACTGCCCGAATTAGAGGAGGTTTCAATGATGTAAAATGTAATGAAGGCCTTGAAATGCAAATGCCTCAGGGTATATGCGATGATACGTGCTTAGTTGATAATATACGTGATATAAAAGAAAGATGGGCTCTGCGTAGGAGACACCGAAGAAGGCGACTGATTGTTAAGTAATGTGATTATGAGTGGATTGTAATTTTCAACTTCACGGCCATATGTTGTATTGTAATTTTTTCTGTAATTCCATAATAGCAAGAGCTTTCATAAAATTGATTTGTATGTGTCCCTCAATTCACTGTTGCAACAAGCTGCCATGAGAGACAAATCTCTGAATCTGCCCTGCTTTATTTGAGCTAATTTAATGGAATGGAGAGGGAGGGACAGAATGCAAGTAAATCTTATTCAGACTTCAGATAATTTGACAGTAACACAAATACATTCTAGGCAACCTTGTTTGGTTTGCTAATCTGCATAGACACTGCATTCTATGCTTTGCTCGCCGAATAAATCTCCATTTTGTTTGATATTATCATGCACCACGAGACCATTTGAGTCATGGTTTTTGTACTTCAAGAATGTGCCAATGGCGCCAATAAACCCCTGATGTTGCAGAAACACTGCTTTTATATTGCCTCCTGACCTGTAAAGAGTATATGATATAAATTATCAAAAGTTAAGATAAAATTACACTTAGTTTCATAAAGCAGATTCAGTATCAATATATCATTAGTTCATAACAAGAACCAAATTCCATTTAATTACCAGAAATCAACTGAAGTAGAAATTATTTCCATGGTAGCATGACTCCGAATGAAAGATCCGCTGAAAATTATGCGCTTGTGCCCAAATCGATATGCATTCAAGCAAGCCATCTGAAAATGAACTATTGAGCATGTAATCCTCTGATTTTTAAGTTTATTAACAAACTTGACACAAGCGTAGTTATAGTTTATGAACACAATATACGAGTAGCTTGTCCAAATTTTTTCCATATAACTGACCTCTCCAATATTATTTGATATCATTCTCAAGAGAGAGCAAGCAATATCTTCAGGCTTGTAATCTTCAATCTCTTTGTTATCATACATAGCCTTCCCAAAGCAAGAAGCAACAAATGTGGATGAAATACAGAAACCATGCTGTAGTCATTGATTGACGATTATTAATGTCACCATTATAAAATGGAAAGGAAAAAAAAAAAAAAAAAAGAAACTAACAAGGTCTACACATACCTTAGTGTAGTCCAGTCCACCACTGAGGTCTCCAATGAGAATGTCTATATCTCTGTTATCTCCTCGTTCGCTCAACGCCAGCAACTCGTCAAAACTAAAATAGAAACAAACCTTTTAATTAGCCCTATATGATACATCTATCAGATGAAGATAGAATAGAATAACCTCTTGCACTTTGTCAAAAGCCTTCCCAAACCCCAAAAAGTTCCTCCAGCAATATCTGTTCCACCAATTGGCTCGTACTTGTCACCGGCATCAACCTAACATATATAAGAGCAAAACAAAGAAGAAATGTTAAAGTTGTTGAGTTTTAGACAATTGAAACAAGTACTAAAGTAGCTTAGAATACCTTAGTTGTGGTAACACCCGTCCCAATATTAACAATCATGTATGGATAGAGATCATCGTTGATCTGCGCATACTCCTTCTGACCATTCATGTATGTAAAAGCTTCTTGATGGACAGTCTGCTAAAAGAACATTTATAGTAAATGCACAAGAATGGTCTTGTAATTAAGCACATGAGTGCCAAATTATGTAAACGAATAGTTTCTCACCTTAAGCAGAAAACTTGCACCAGCCACAAGAGTATCCATTTCATCTTCCTGTTCAATACATATCCCAAGCTTTTCTTCAAAGATGCTTGAAAATTTGTATGCTCCAGCACCAGTGGCCTTCTCATACATAGATAGCGAGTGGGAAAGAAGCATATTTCAGAATCACATACCATGAACTACACAATCTGTTAACTGAAATTTTAGTTTGCAATAGCTCTCTTCTTTACCTTAATGATGATCTTGTCACTGGTGGGAGCCTTGAGAAGCTGACTTCCTGATTTTCATTCATAAGAACATGACATATGAGGAACAATAATAGTACTCATCCATGGACAATAATGAATACGTCACAAAAATAATCAAAACAGATAATGCATCCGTACCACGGAGATGGAGCATCTTGGAGCTGATAAAATCTAAGCAATCATTCATCTCGGTATATTTAAAAGTAGTGAAATGAAGCCTCCCGCGAAGAAGAGTATGCTCATATGCTAATTTCTCCCCCTTATCACCATCATCACTCTTTCTTGAGAAATACACCAATTTGATGAGAGAGCCTACAAAATCATATTACTCAGTAAATAAACATAGATTAATATCATAATAGTTTATACAGGTAGCATGAACTTGGTATTAAGACATACAAGGAAGCTCTTGCTTTGTGAAATGTTTTAAAAAATACCTCCAAGATCCAAGGCCAAATGAGACATATAACTAGTATCTGACATTTCAGTTTTCTGGGAATGCCCTTCAATTTCAAGATCATCGGAGTCCATTTTTTTGCTTTATGTTTTCAGATATATGCTACAGTTGTTACAGGTCAATATATAGGGTTTGAGTCCTAACAATTTAGGTGCTATAATTAAACTAATAACCTCAAGAACAAGATAACGATGAACTGTCATCTTCTTAAATAGGTTAGAAGTACTGCAGAACATGCTATTAAGGAGCGTAAAGAGTAAGGTTCCATAACACAACTCATAAGACCAAAAAACACTTTTTGTTGATTGTAATGTCAACTGAGATGGCCTGGTTTTGTGTCAAATGGATGTTTCTTTATACAGTTGCTTTATAGGCAAGTTATGTACGTAGATGTTGAAGTGAGTAATACAGATCTCCTACATTGAAAAAATATTAAGAGAATGAGCTGAATATAATGGTGAAACGTAAATCCTGATAAGGTTATCTTTCAATCGTGGAAGTCCAAACCATTGTTTGTAGCCTCATTTATGAAGTTTAACATGATATTAAAGCTGGTTTTGATTCAAGTTTGAGTTCGTTTATGTTGCCTCCCCATGTGGTCTCTGACCCGCTTGCATATGGACATGCCTGCAATGGCCCACATGTTGAAGAAAAATACCCACACTGAGAGGAATGCTGTTTTGAAAGTCTCTCAATATATTGTGCACGTGTCAAGCTTACTAATAATTGAAAAATGTGAGGCTCGCACGTGAAGGGAAGTGTTGAAGTGCAGAAGTGGTGGCTAAAGTTGCCCCGCTTTGGAAACTTATAAGATAAAGTGATTACATATCATTATGCAAGTGAAATTCTACTAACAAGACTAACCTTTTATCAGTGGAAGTCATCAAAGTAATGAAAACCCAAGCTATTGTTTGTTTGTAGCCCATTTATGAAACACAACAAAAAGAAAATAATAGGATTGTTATAACAAACTGATATTCAGTTAATTAGCATTTTTATAATTGGGCCTTTGAGTTGCAATTCAAACTAGCTATTAGCCCAACTTTCCCAGTTTTTCTTGGCATCCAAACAAGGAGAGGATATGCAAACAAATGCAAGTAAATTTTATTCAAAATGATGATCATAACATTCATTTGTAAATAATAACACAACATACATATTGTTCCAATACAACAATCATAGGAAGATAACAAACTAGTTATGCAATTTGCCAATCCTCATACATTTATACTACATTCTATGCTTTGCTCATCACACAAATCTCCATTTTCTTCAGAACTGTCCATCATCTCATTGTGCACCACCAAACCATTTGAGCCATAGTTTCTGTACTTAAGGAATGTGCCAATTGCACCATTAAACCCCTGATGTCCCAAAAACACTGCTTGAATACTACCTCCTGAACTGAATATATACAACCACAAAATGTATTAGCAACATATTGCAATGATATGAATAATCACAATTTAGTTTCATAAACCATCTTGAATATCCATATATTTACCAGAAATTAATGGTATTAGAAATTACATCCATGCTAGCATGATTCCGAATGAAAGATCCACTGAAAACTATGCGCTTGTGCCCAAATCGGAGAGCATTCATGCAAGCATACTGAAAATGAATCAACATTATGAATTTGGTACTCTGAAATTAAAACAATAAGCATGCTAAAAGTGCCAAATACATTCCTAAGAACAGACCTGCGCGATATGATTTGATATCATTCTTAAGAGGGACAGAGCAATATCTTCAGGCTTGTAATCTTCAAGCTCCCTCTCATCATACATAGCCCTCCCAAAGCTAGAACAAACGAATGTCGATAACACATGGAAACCAGGCTGTAGTCATCACTAAAAGATTATTAAAAACCACAAAAGATCGAAAACAAGGTTTCAATGTACATTTTATATACCTGGATGTAGTCCCTTCCACCATTCATGTCTCCTATAAGAATGTCTACTGCTTTGTTATCGCCCCGCTTACTCAACTCGACCAACTCATCGAAACTGAAGTAGAAAATTAAAGTGACCTTTTATGTACTGTCGCCGAGTAACAATAAGATGATGCTAGAATAGAATTACCTCTTGCACTTGGTTAAAAGCTTCCCCAAACCCCAAAAAGTTCCTCCACCAATGTCTGTTCCACCAACTGGCACACACTTGTCTTCGGCATCAATCTATCATAAGAACAAATTATACAAAGAAGCTAGCAATGTTAGAGATGGTATAAGGTGAAAGTACTAGAACAATGATTGAAGTGGATAATTTATAATCAATACCTTAGTTATGGTAAAACCCGTCCCCATATTAGCAATTGTAAATGGATAAAGATCAGTGTCGTCGATCTGCACATACTCCTTCTGACCATTTATGTATGTAAAAGCTTCTTGATGGACACTCTAATCACAGAACAATCAAAACAGTTATAGATAATGACCAATATCAATTTGGTTGATAACAAAGCCGAAGATAAGTGAACCATATATTCTTACCTTAAGCAGAAAAGTTACTCCATCCACAACTGCATCCATTTCATCTATCTGTTCAATACGTATCCCGAGCTTTTCTTCGAAGACGCTTGAATATTTGTATGCCCCACCCCCAGTGGCCTATATCATATATAGATAGTAAATGTCACATGTCAAGATGAGCTAGCTGCACAATCTCAGTTGGCTGAAATTTTAGTTTTCAACAGTTTTCTTTACCTTAATGATCATGGTCTTGTCACTTGTGGGAGTCTTGTTATGCTGAGTACTATCTGAGTTTTTCAATTTAGATTCACACAGAAAAGAACAATGTTACAAAACAAGAAAACTCAGATCCCTGTTTGGTTGCATTTAGTTTGTGTCCTGTAAGGTTTTTCTTGATACGTACCAATCTTGGATCTGATAAAATCAAAGCAATCGTTGATCTCGGTATATTTAAATCTAGTGAAATGAAGCTTCCCGGGAAGACGAGTACCCTCATCTGCTGATTTCTCCTCCTGATCATCATCCACACCATCACTCTTTCTTGAGAAATACACCAATTTTATGAGAGAGCCTGGCAACAACATTATTGTACCAGTGTAACTTAAATTTTTTGATCGGCATGAGGTACTTTATTAAAAAAATCGCAAAAGGGAAAATAAAGTACATGGGAGGAGCAAAGATTGCTTCAAAAAAAAAATGAAAATTACATGAATTAAAATGCCTCAGAAAAAAAAGTGACTATTTTGAGATCATCCTCTTAAAACAAATTGATCTAATTTGTTCATGTTATAGTATACATAAAATCTTGAAGCAAGCTATGCACAACTCATGGAGATCAACAACAAATACACACAACAATATCAACAAAACAGTGAAACAATAGAGAAATTGTGCTTCTTCAGTGAATTAAGCCGGTTCAAACTAAGCTATCCCAATAAAGTTGTAAAATGTTTAAGAAGATTACCTCCAAGATCCAAGGCCAAATGAGACATATGCTCACTTTCTGAATTTTGATTACTTTTCTGGGCATTTCCTTCAACTTCAACTTCATTGGAGTTCATTTCTGGGTTCTTTTCACTCTTCTATCACCAATAGGGTTGCTATCTTTAGATGATTACAAAGTCAAAATTTATAGGGAAATTTAGTTGATTAGATCTTGAGGTGGTACCCAATAAAAAAAAAACATTGGCTTGCAAAAGGTTCAATCTCCTTACATTTTGCATTGAATGTGTTAAGTAAAGACTGGGTTTTATATATTGAAGAGTTGACGTACACTACTTCAGTTTTGTGTTACATGCATATATGCCATCTAAGTCTTGGTTTAATTTTTAGCTACCACTTAATAAATAAATTATACTACATGTTGTATGGGTGGAAGGGGACAATTTTTTATTTTCTTCTTCGTACTAATGACAAAAATTAGTAAAAAAGTGTGAATAAATTTGTCAAAATCAATTTTAACAGAACAGAGAAAAAATATGCAAATAAAAATTCTTGTGTTCTAACGAATTGTAGTTTATGTGTCTTTTAAACTGTGAATTGTGTGTCTGAAAGTTGAATTATGTCACGAATCAAATATAATTGTTTCTCTCAATAGTGCCTCCTAGACTTGTGATGAGCCATATTAATCTTAATAACTTCAAATTAAAAATAACATAGACAGTGATTTGGAATATGAGATTAGTTGGTTTTATATCAAGTGGATATTTATTTTATATACAGTATCTTTACATGCAAGTTAAATATAATCACATGACATGAGAACCCAAAATAAATGTTCATTGCATTGCCACTTGACTTTTAAATTAAATAATCCAGTGATTAATTACCATAACAAAAATTCATGTTTTGCCGCTAATTTCATGCTAGCTAGATAAAAGATTAACCTGTACTTGAGAAGTCAAAACAATTTCGTTCTAAATCTTTGCTTAAATCACATCTATAGTGGTTTGCTTCTTCCTCAAGTCATTGCATTAATTTGAACATTGCAAACAAGCTGATAGCATTCATTTATTGATAATAACACAACATTTTGAAAATTCCATGAAAATTCCGTGCAACTTAAACGTTACAAGCTAATTCTGATGTCGCAAAAACACTGCTTTTACACAGCCTCTTGACCTGAAAATGAAATAGAGTACATATAATATGTAAATGATGAAGTACTAGACCAAAGTTCTTATAATGTACTATTAATTTATTTATATTTTTACCAAAGATGAGCAACATCAGAAATGATGTCCATTGTAGCGTGACTTCGAATGAAAGATCCGCTAAAGAACACGCGTTTTAAGCCCAAACCGAAGTGCACCCGAACTTAACCCATCTGCAAATGAATCAACAAATTTGTAACTGTATCATAGATATGTGCTTCTAATTAGTTTTGGCACAAATAAGCTAAACAACAATATGCTAATTACCTGTCCGATATTGTTTGATATCATTCTTAAGATTGCACAAGCAATATCTTTGGGTTTGTAATCTTCGATCTCCTTATTATCATACATAGCCTTGCCAAATCCAGAAGCAACGAGCGTCGCCATAAATTTCATGCCATAAAGTATTTTGAATATTTATTTGAGGATTCTATCTGTTTTGTTCATATATATATTGCAAATGTATGTATAAATCTCATCCATGAAAAAATATGAGTGCATAACTTGTGAAATCGCAAGAAGATGTACATACCATCATCAAGGTGCAGCATCTTGGAGCTAATAAAATCAAGGCAATCATTCATATCAATATATTTGAATTTAGTGAAATGAAGCTTCCCGCGAAGGAGATGATATTTGCCATCTTCATCATCTCTTGAAGTGGGCGAGATGTGTCCCATATCGGAAAAATATAAAGTTAAGTGGCTACATATAATGGTGCAAATGAAACACTACTAATAATGTTGACTTTTTAGTATAAGAAGCTCAAACCATTATATGTAGCTCATTATTAAAATTTAACATGCTATCATAGCTGGTTTCGACCCAAACATGGACCCATTTATGTTGCCAAGCTCAAACTATTGTATTTAGCCCATTATTAAAATTTAACATGGTATCAGAGCTGATTTCG
>JAYMTE010003241.1:0-10055 GCA_036897545.1 Pelargonium fulgidum
CCTCCAGGAGGTGGTGGTCCTCCAGGGCCTCCTCCGCCACCTGGTGCTCCAGGGCCTCCACCGCCACCTGGTGCTCCAGGGCCTCCTCTGCCACCTGGTGCCCCAGGGCCTCCAGGCGGGCCTCCTCCTCCACCGGGAGGGAGAGGTCGTGGGCTTACGCGTGGGGGTCCTTCAGCTCGAAGATCATCTTTGAAGCCTCTTCATTGGAGCAAGGTATCAAAGGCATTGCAAGGAAGTTTATGGGAGGAATTGCAGAGATATGGAGAACCTCAAATGTAATCTATCACTCCTTATTTATTGTAGTTTTCCATTCAATAGGTGATATATTATGTTGCTGAAAATGTTTTTATTTACATTTTAAAAGATAATTTATCTGCCCTTGCTTCTTATGTTTTATTTTTCCCTTGATCACTAATTCAGTACCTTTCATCTAGTGCGCCGCCAGAATTTGATGTGTCAGAGCTAGAGAAACTTTTCTCTGCAGTAGTTCCAAAACCAGCTGACAAATCTAAAAAAAAGGCTGCTGCGTCTAAAGCTGACACTGTCCACCTGGTAATCTAATATAAAAGTCAATAATTGGATCCTATTGTTTTCACTTAAAAATGCTATGAAAATGCTATGTTCTTCTTCTTCGATTATTTTTACTATATTGTTGATTTTTTGTTTTGTTTGCATTCATGGTAATAGCTTGATTTCTTGTATTGGTTAGTCAGTAACTTGTTCGTACATTCCTAAGTTAGAATTTTGTTTGCTAAATCTTCTTTTACTGTTAGAGCTTGACTAAGACTGGGAAACCTGGATAGATTCTCAAGTCTAACTGTCTACCCTTTGCAGCATTAAAATCTCAAAGTGGTTTGAAGTCTAGTCAATTGTGAGGGTAACCTAGATAAATATACACAATTTTATTCAATGCAAACTAAACTTTTTACATCTGTTAAATATATTTATTGTTAGAATAGAAAGGGGCTCTGAGTTAAAAAAGATATAATAAAATAGAATGGGGCTCTTCAAGTTCAATATTTGTGATATTTATACAAGTAGGGCTAATCTATACAAGGAAAGAAAATCAATTCTATTCACCCTAATATACAATAATCCCCAACAATTAGCAATCAAGGATTGATCGAGAGAAATTCATAATTGATTCAGCCCAATTTATAATATAGAGATAATCTAATAATCTATCAATCCCTAAAAATAAGTTATGAGATTCTATGAATCCCTAATTAATAGAGAATTAAATATTATAACACCTGAACACTGAACAATCAATTGCTATCTAGCTCATGTTCGATCAGCAGCACTTGTTACTTTTCTTACTTGACATAGTCTGTGGCCTTCAATTAATTCATCCATGGTTGAGGCAGGGATTTCAACTACCTAGTTCATCATCAAAAAGTAGAAAAAAAAAACCTAATGAAGTATATATGGAGGGTCGATATTGATTTCTATACTTATACCTAAATAATGTTTGATGATCTGTATGTATTGCTGCATAGGATAAAAGATAATCTATTCTACGTTTGCTGTGCATCAGTGAGGATATTACCTATCTGAGCAGGAGGTAGGTTGTGGGCAGGATAAGAACTACCCTCAACACATCACCAACACAACCACCACCTAACTTGTACTTCTTACTAGAGAGTGAGGAGACTTGTGATCATCCGTTGTTGCCATAAACAATCTGTCTTTCCAATGGAATATACATCAGGAACTAATATCCATGTTTGTGCCAAGCATAGTAAGATATCTTATAACCTAATATAGGCAAATACAGTCAAATCCTTAACTGGTTGGTCCTATTTTGTTACCTGCATCACTAAACTCTGTTCCTTAGCTCTGAATTGATGTATCTATGAAAATCATGATAAAGACATAATTTGTTTATTTTTATTTTTATTATTAAAATGAGGCTCTTGAAGTTGAATACTCAAGATGTGCAACACACGAACTTTATCACCTGCTGTGCATATATATTTGGGTGTAAATTATGTTACCATAAGCAAAAGCTAACTTTCTCTATGCTGGACAACTTATATGGTATGTTGGCTCACAAATAAATTAGGATTGGGAGTAATAAATTTATTTTTATGTGATTTTACTATTTAATTTATGGAGATTTATATATGACGATTTCTGTGATTATTTGTATCGGAATTATAAATTGTTTTGAGGTGTCCTAACCTTATCCCCGTTTCCAACATTTTATTTATTTATTTATAACTATTGGGTATATATGAATGCTGCCTCTATGTTATTGGTGGATAAAGTTGCACTTCTGTTCATAAGACTTTTTGCTGCATTATGTTTATGATAAAATAAGCTTTCTTATTATGAGTTGTAGATTGATCTGAGGAGGGCCAATAACACTGAGATTATGCTCACAAAGGTCAAGATGCCGCTTTCTGATATGATGGTAAGCTAGTGTTCCTAATATTTATTGGACAATCTAGATTTTCTCCCTTTGACATGGAGAATCTTCAAAATAGTTATATTGTAACAGCAACATAAAACGGGAAAATCTTCAAGACAGATGGATTATAATGAGAAAGTTAAAACAGTGTACAATAGAACAACATTATATTAAAAAATTATGTGGTTGATTACTTTTAATATTAAGTGGAAAAGTTTCCAAAACAATTCCTCACCTCACTCTTTGTGTCCCAATTTGAAGAGGTTGCTCTTCAGGGCTTAGAATTAAAGTTTGTTGAATTAGCTCTTTTATTTATTTATATTTTTTAAATAGCTGTAGGTCAAATAATATTACAAGCATTTGTTTAGTAGATATCACCACACAGAGCACGTTTGTTTTTCGAGGAGGCTGTGTATTTTAAAGTTATGATCAGATGATCGTTAAAAAGTTCAGTGGTCTAGACTAGAATACTTCCTGTTGCTTGGATTTAGTTGTGTTTTTAAATGGAAATGCTTTGACGTCTTTGAAACTGCATAAACATAGTATATGATTGGCATAAAAAGATCTGCTTGTTCATATATTCATTCCTGGTTACAAGTATATTTGGTTGGTTATGGAATACTAGAATCCTAGAAGTAGTATACCTTAATTCTTTGACATGTTAGGCAAGGCTTCTTAAGTTTGGTTTTTGAGCCAATCCTCTTTGTTGCTCAGTATTCAATTCTCCTGACAAGGATTTTCATACTCCTGTCGCAGGTTTTGGTTTATATGGATTTGGTATGCCAACTTGAATATATATGGACTTTACGGCTTGAATTGATTAGGGAGTTATAGCAAACACAGATGGAAAAAGTACAAGCACTTAGTAGGGCAAGTGCTTGATTTCACTTGGTCTCTCGAGGTCTCAGGTTCGAGCCTCGGTGTTTGTACGTTTGCTGATTAAAAAAAAAAACACAGATGGAAAAGTTGTGGAATTGCTAAGCTAGAAAAAAGATTTTATTTTATTTTGTCTGGGTAGCGTAAGAGTTCACGCACTTTAGCCTTATCAGGAAATAAACTATCGTGGGATGCCGTAGTCAACCATGAAAGAATTAGATTTTATTTGTGCTTCTGTGTTTGGTCTTTTGCTGCTTTTATGGTGAAAGAATATAGAAGGAAAATATAAAAATATAAACAGAGCTGTTTGGTGTCTTTTTTTCTTTCTTTTTTTTTTTTCCTTCTTTAACGTATCTTATCTATGCATAGCTTGCTTATTTAAAAATAAAATATTTGAGCATATCTTTTAAGAACAGTGCTGATTTCTGCGTTGCCTTCAATTTTGAATGTTACTTATCAACACTCGACTTAATTGTTATTTGATAAGTATATAGCCATGCGTTTGTCTCAGGCAGCAATATTAGCATTGGATGATTCAGTTTTAGATGTGGATCAAGTGGAAAATCTCATAAAGTTCTGCCCTACTAAAGAGGAGATGGAACTTCTGAAGGTGAAACTTTTCTATTGTTCTCTTATTGGTGCTATCCATTTATTGATTCTTTTTGGCATTAAGATACTGTCTCTTGAATATAACATTGTGGTATTTTTTCTTACCCTCTTGTATGCTTAATTTGATTTCTGTCATGATTCTATAGAACTACACTGGCAACAAGGAGACCCTGGGGAAGTGTGAACAGGTAGGCAAAAGTTATTTGTCAACCGGATTTTATGATGAAATATTTTCAATTAGATGCAATCTTGAAGCGTGCAGAATTGCGTATTTGCCTCGGGCTTGATGCAATCTTAGCCTAGGGCTTTTGGCACCTTACAAGGTTATTAATTTTTAATTTATTTTTCATGTTTCAGTTTTTTTTGGAGCTCATGAAAGTGCCTCGAGTAGAGTCAAAGTTGCAAGTATTTGCCTACAAGATTCAGTTTGGCTTGCAGGTTTGTGGTATCTCCACTGGTTGCCTTATTTTGATCGATATATTAATTTTCCAGTTAGTTTATACTCCAAAAGTCTCTTGTTCTTGACTTCTCTCTTTCCCCATCCCCCTCTTTTTGCAGATTTTTGAATTTAAAAGGAGTTTAGACATTGTAAACTCTGCATGCCTAGAGGTGTGTCACCAAGTGTACTTTAGTTGTCCATGAAGTTTGTGGGAGTGTACTCATTATATCCTTACACATATTACTCTGTTTTTTAAAATATTTATTTTAGGTTCGCAATTCCCTCAAGTTCAAAGATATCATGAAGAAAATTCTTTATCTGGGAAATACTTTAAACCAGGGAACTGCAAGGGGTGAGAACCTTAGTACTTTTTACTATTGAATAAATTCATTTGCAATTTGTATTCATAGTTTGTGTAAATGTTTTTGTAATTTATTACTTTGATTATGACAATTTTGGCTCATGTCCACTGTTTCTATTTAAAATCAGGTAGGCATGTAAATTGTTTTTATTTAAAGCTGGCAATCTTGTTTCTTATATTGAAATGACTGTATGCTTTGACTGGTAGGAGAAATATAACATGAAAAGAGAGGAGTTGGACTGTTAGGCTTAAATTATACATGTATGGGCTGCAGCAACCATTCTTATGATTTAAAGAGCGTACATGATCCTGGAGAACCATGAAGACAATGTATTTAGAGAATTTATCTGATTTACTTGCATAAGATGTAGCTTTTGATGAACATAGACAAGAGTTTTACCAACTTCTGCTTTTGATTAATGTTTTATTTATTTATATCATTTTGAATACCATTGGTTATGGGAAGAACAAAAGAAAAAAATATTGGGTTATGAGCTTTTTCCCGTCTTTTTGGTAGCTTACTAGCTTATTATTTGTTAGATTTATTTTATTGAAGTGAATCATTTGTATTAACAACTACAAGAGACACCCTTTTATATGTGAGATTTAGACTAGGAATTTTAGTTTGGTTTGCTTTATGTCCTATTTTACTAGATGATTTGTTAGCTTTGGATTTGTCTAATCAATAAAGCTTACAATTCATGTCCAAAAAAAAATTAAAAAAAAAAAAACTACACTAGAAAATTAAATTAAACTTTTCGTAAATACAATATATATTTCTTAAATTCACCAGCACCTTTCCTAAAGATAATATATGTATTAATATTCAACCAATACTACCACTAGTTTTTTAGGCTTTTTATCCTCCCTACACATAGTATGCTTGCATGTGAGGTGGAGTATCTCATAAGAAACTCTAGTCTCTTCTCTTTATTTATTTATTTATTTATTTTTGCTCTAGCTATTGAAGTTGACATTCACCTTTGTGGCGCTAGCAAATCTATTGAAGAACCATACCAGGAAAAAAGAGTCTTGGTGGCATTGTATGTCCCCGTAACAGCCATCTGATTATTTTTTTTCGAGCTTTGCCGTGCGCATCGCTTGAGGAAGCATTCCAGATTCTTCTTTTCAGTTATTCATTAGTCTGGCCTCTCATTTGATTATACTATTACTAGAACATAGTCCCTGAGTCATGAGGACACACTAAGTCCCTAAGCCTCTCATTTGACCATATGACTACCAAAATGCAATCCATGAGTTATGAGGACACACTAAGTCCCTGAGCCTCTCATATGACCATACTACTACCAAAACATAATAGGTGGAGAGCTCAACTATTACGTTAAGCTTTTGAGTTAGAGTCAAGTTTAACATGGTATCAAAGCTGGTTTTGTTTGAGCCTAGAAACCCGTCTACCTTGCCTCTCGACTTAGGTCCACCTATCTACATGAAGTGTAGTTCTCTCCTATCCATCTTTCATGTCAGGGGAGTGTTAAGAAAACCCACATCGAAAAAATGTGAAGTTAGTCACCACTTAAAGTTAAGAGAATTTGTGGGTTCTGTTAATACCTTTATATATTGTTCAGGAGCTGCTTAAGCTAACGGATAAGCATCTGGATTATATGTGGCACGCACTTCATACATTAGAAGTCTAGGGGATCGGTTTATAGAAAAACCAGCTTTTTTGTCAATCATCCTTTGCAACATTTAATGAAAGCCTCCTCTGTTATTGTTTTGTTTTAATTAAGTAATGGCATTATATATGCAACCAAGATGATTATGTATTCCACCTCTCCTTTAACGATGAATTATTAATACATGGATTAACACATTTGTTTACCTAAGGAAAACTTTGATATTCAGTTAAGCAATAGTTGTTAGAAGGACAAATGTTCATGCACACACTTCCATTCTGTTGAATGGTATGTACAGGTGGAATACCAAAGGAGTACTGTAATACCTTGTATTTTCCTCTTAGAAGAGTACCTGAATGGTTTATATGATCAGTGAAACCATGCCTACTTTATAAGTTAAACTAGTGAGTTTGCATATCTTCTGAGTAACTGGATTGTGTATGCATATCTTCTGAGTGAGTTGTAAAAGTAGGATCCCACTCCTAAACTAGTGGACATTGGCAAGTTCACTTTGCCTGTCTTTCAAGTCATATGATTTGCCTTTTTTTTTATCAATCAATAACTAGCTCCTTGGTCCAGCTTTGAAAGAAGTGACAACTGAAATAATACGCAAGAGAGGAAGATTTTAGCGACATTCTACTGGATTCTAGCTGAGGACTAGGTTATTAGAAATAGGTTTGTCCTCCTAATAGATGGCTTTTTCAGGGTTTGCCTTATCGGGATATCTATTGCAGGACAAGAGAATGATATATGTAATATCCTCAGATTTGGTTGATTGATTTTCAATGAAGCCTTTTTGCTGCTAAATATTATTCCTAAAACAAAGTGCCAAATTATTTTTTATATATTTACAGGTGCTGCTGTTGGATTCAAGTTGGACAGTCTCTTAAAACTTACTGATACACGTGCCAGCAACAGCAAGATGACACTTATGCACTATCTATGCAAGGTACAGTCACATATTTTATTTTCTTGTTATGCAATTGCAGCTATGTGTCCATGCTTCACAAGAACATTATCTGTCGTGTGTGGTTGGTGTAATAAGTTCACAAGATCTAAAAGTATATTTGTGCTGGATGTATGGAGATAGTAAATATGGTGCAGCTATATTACCCTTTATTTTTTTAATTCCAAGGTATCTCTTTTTATCAAATTTATTTAATGGTTTGATTTGTAACCCAGTGAACTAGAAGAATGAGTAAGTGGAATGATGTTCCATATTGTTATGATGGATGCACGGAAACTAGGAATTATAAACTATTGACGACTTGATCCATTGGTAGAGAATAAGTATATGTAAACTTTGTTGAATTATTACTTCAGATAGAGAACTTTGATCCAAAGAACTTTATTTTCTTGTAAGGACGATAATAGGCTAATTGTTAGGGTTTAGTCATCACAAAAATTTGAAGGTAATATGAGAAACCTCCCTAAATACAAATATCTTCAGAGCCCCAAGGGAATCGGTAGATCAAGTACTAAACTAGTTATTCCTCTTGCAAGAAGTATAATATGCAACCTGAATTTGTGGTAGAATGTTATTTTGTACACTCTTTATATTTTTCTCATTAATAAAATATGGAAAATTCATTAAAACACTTGTTTTATTTTTTTTGTAAGGTAAAAGACCCAATTTGGTCCATGAACTTTGTTTTGACCCAAAATGGTCCCTGAACTTTCAAATATTGACCCAATTTGGTCCTTCAACTTTTAAGCTTTTAGGACAAGGACCATTTTGGATCGTTATGTGAAAGTTCAAGGACCATTTTGGGTCAAAGCAAAACAAAGTTCAGGGACCAAATTCGGGCGAAACACCAAAGTTTAGGAACTATTTTTGGTTAAAGAAAAGTTCAGGGACCAAATTGGGTCTTTTACCTTTTTGTAAAGTAGTATGCAAATAACACCTTAGAATTACTGGAAACCAAAGGGAAACAGAATTACCCCTTTCTGATCATTCATAGCCTGCGGAAGAGTCATTAATCATGTATGGGAAATCTTTTTTGTTTTTTGTTACCAACCAAACCAATTATATCTCTTTCAAAGATTCTTTAAGTCTCTCTTTGATTTTTCACAAGGAATGAGCCCCAAATATGATAACCCTTAAAGTACCGCAGAAGTAAAGCAACATCGTAATGATAAAAGCTGTTAAAAATACTTCATGTGCTGGCTAACATGTGTTTTCTTTTTCCTTGTATAATTTTTGATAACATATATGAATCTGTTTAAATCCTATGGTTCCTTTTCAACGACATCTTTCTAGATTAGTGATATGCTTAGCGATCTGTTGGTTCTCAGGGTTCTGCTACTTGTTATATCCACTATCCATCTGTATTCAAGAACATTCAAGTTCAAGTTTTATGAATTACAAATTTCATAGGCTTTTTGATGACTGTAATGTGTCCTTAGACATGAATATTAGTAACATTGCAGTGTCAAATGTTTATTTATTATTTTATTTTATTATTATTATTTTTTTTTGTGTATAAAGGCACGTTGGAATGAGGTAGTGTAGAAAGATTTTGACTTGATAGCTTTGATATATAGTAAAACATTAGAGAAAAACATACATAAAACATTAGCTGCTTTATATATGTAGTGGACTGGTCTTAATTTAATTGTCAGATGAAGTGTTATTAGACAAGCTGCTGGCCCCTTGAATGCTTGCGAGAACTGTATTTTTGGTTGTCATTCTTTCAACATTTGGCTATTCTATATGCAGATGGATATCTTAAAGCTTCTTTCCTTCTTATGCGGTTTTCTATTTCAGGTCTCTTACTGCTATGTAGTAAACCTCAAACTTGGTTTTCTTGTGCCTCAGGTCCTGGCTGAAAAGTCACCAGCACATCTAGACTTTCACTTGGATCTCGTTAACTTGGAAGCTGCCTCCAAGGTTATCATCTGCTTTTAGTGTTAATTTTGTGTTTCATAGCTAGGTTGTACTTTGACATAGGTCCGCTTTGTTGTAGATACAACTGAAGGCGCTTGCAGAAGAAATGACAGCCATTGAAAGTGGACTAAGAAAGATGAATCAGGAACTGAAGGCCTCCGGTGACGATGGTCCTGTGTCTGAAGTTTTCTGTGAGGTACTTATTTTAGATCATTTACAAAGTTTTAGTGTGATTTGTGGTGTTTTTTCTGCATTGCTTCATCTATTTAGTAATTTATTTTCACCACAGCAGCAATGATGAGTTAAAACTGCAGCTGTCAACGTAACTTTGTATTGAAATTGAAGAATTAAATTGCTGTGGCTCTTGCATGAACTAAATTAAATAAGATGCATAGACTTAATTTCAAAAACCTTCTGGTTAAAATGCTTTCTGATGACTAATGGTGCTGATTTGATTCTCTTTATTACTGCATTGACCTACCTCGATTGAAGTGTGGTCACAAAAAATTCCATTCATATAGTTAGTTGTCTTAAGTTGTAATGTATTAGAGTATTTTACTATCCCATTTTGGTTGGGAAAGGATAGTATATTCTGATTTTGGAAATGTAGAGGAAATGTTTTAGGTTTTTAATGTGGTAAGTGGTTGCATAGGCTAAAGTTAAAGGCACAAGGTAGGTAAAATCATGGAGCAAATTTCTGAGTAATTTAGAATAGGGTAAATTTCATATGACCCCCTATTAACTATGGACTAAAATCAGATGACTCCTTTCTTCTTTTTTTTCAAATCAAATGACCACCAATACTATGACATGAACTATTCATCAGTTAACTTTAA
>JAYMTE010003242.1:0-10055 GCA_036897545.1 Pelargonium fulgidum
GATCTGTGTCAAGCTGTTTAGTTGTCCTTTGGCCGTGCGATGTGCTTAATCGACGGTGAGGAGTTTTCGAGAGTGAGATCGGAACTATCTACCCTTTTAGGATCGCTGACGTGGCTGAGGAGCTTTCAAATGAGAGATGTAGCTTCAGCCGTTGGATTATATGTTATCGACGGCTCAAGGTGGCGGCCGGTGGCTAGTAGATTAGTGGGTTGTTTTAGCCTACGGGTGGCAATTGGTCGGAGATTTAGTTCGGATTTCAGATTAAAACATGATATCCAATCCGATAATATTTCGGATCGGATTGGACAAATCCGTTCATGTAATACTAAAATGACCGGATTTAACTGATTCAATCCAATCTTATTTGATCGTTTTTTTAAGAAATTGATTGGATCGTACTTTTCTCGGATTAAATTTTGGATGTCCACATATTTGGATTCATATTGTCGGCTCTATTTTGGCTCTTGATTTATCTAAAGGGCTAGCTCGTTGAATAAAATGAACATTGTCTTGAAATTTTCAATCAGTATTAAATGATGCAAATCTTCAAAAAAACAGATTGGCATCTACATATACAACATGTTTACATGATATTGATCTCTCACATACTATAGTTTCAACTACAAGTTCTAAAATACGAAGCTACGAATCAAACTTTACACGATGCCAATTCCAACTTGAGCAAATGTGTACCGCTAGAACTTGCATGAACTACCTTCGCCTTTTCGGGGGTTCGGTTTTACAACCTAACAACATGATCAAGATTTGCATCAGTCACATACATGTATATGTGTTGTTAAGGAACCAAAAGAAACAAGACAGGTCATATTGTACGCCACAAAGTTTGAGCTCGCTAGCACAACTTTGTGGCACCAACTTGGAAGGGTTTGAGCACGCTAGCACAACTTCGTTTATAGTATCAACCATGAAATTAATAAAAGACTAACAAAGACTATTTTCACTCATTTCACACCGATAAAACGTTGTATTCTTATACTTAATATAGAGAGAGAGGCATACCTCTTAATGGTGTTACAGAACTGTCTTCCATAATTCCCGTGATGCTACGATCCTGAAATGCAGCTATTAAGTTAGATATAAGATTTTGTTATGAAGCTATTAAAGCACAAACGAAAGTCTGTTCAGAGTACATAAACAACGTATTGGTTGATACAACATGCAAGATACACGGAGACAAACAAGAATTGGAAAAGAGAATTTGGACAGATAAAACCGCATACTTTACAATTATATATAAAGGGTACAGTATCATAAATGTATATATGTCAGGTATTCACTGATGTATGTGAAACTGAAACGACAAACAACCATGCAGTGGATATGAAAGTGTCACGAACCCGATCATAAACAGGCACCTGGTTGCGCCAGTATTCCATGTGAGGTATAAGAAGCCTTCCTGCAACATATTCAGATCAATCAAACTGAGAGTCATACCAGTAATTTATATCCATTCCATACCAAAATGGTCATACATTATATCGTGAGTTATTGCTAGATATCGTAATGTATGTGAGAAATGAACACAGAACAATCTTAAAATGACAATTCCTGACCTACACATTCAAAAGACATTTAGAATTTGATTGATGCATGCATAAGCGTACACATCCCAGAATGATTACAAATTAATTTGGATAGCATACTGACCTGATCTGGATCGCTTGAAGCTCGAAGCATCTGAAGAGACCTTAGACATACTCTCTTTAGCTTCCGCAGTATGAGATCTTCCCTAAACGAGAAAAAGAAAACAAAGTGAAGAATGTATAAGGACGAGTTGAGATACAGAACACACTGACGTGCCACAATTCAATATAATATCATCCATACGAACATGTCCAATTGTTATGATAAACCCTAAAGCAGGTAACTGTATACAGTATACTAATCATACATAAAGTATATTAATCAATAATCTGTCTTCGTAAATTATATTAATCATCTACCTCAAACCTGCTGAGATGAATATAACCAGCTTACTAATTCATGAAATATATCAGTCAGACAAATTTTGATCTCTAAATTTGATCATGATGGAAACGTAATGAACAGTTCAAAACAAACGGGAAATATATTAGGAAAAGAGCTTACAGGCGTATCAAAATTAATTTTCCTTTTGATTTTGCTTTTGGGTGTGCCTTGTTTAGCATTCTTTTTTTGTCTCAAGTCAGGTGTACTAGCTGCTATGCTAGGCTCAATTGAAGGCTGTGGTAATGTATTTGAGTTACTCTCACAGCCACCATCTTGATTTATTATGTCCCCCCAATTTTGTTCTTGTTCAACGTCACAAGTCTGCTGACAACCCTCTTCGATAATCCCTTCATCAGTACTTACCTCAGGCACATGTTTCGAACATTCCGTCAGAATTTCAGTATGGCGACTTTCATCACAAATGACCTTAGAGTGATTACTTCGAGTTACCCTCCTGATTTTTCTATTGGATGAGTCTTCTTTAGTATTCTGTTTCCTTTCCAAGTTCCGTATGCTAGATGATGTATTGGGCTCAATGGGATGCCGCAATGGCTTGGTTGACTTCCTCCTATTGTCGCCATCTTGGGTCATTATGTCCCCACAATTTTGTTCATGTTCATCCTCAAAAGACTGCTGACAACCCCGTTTGATAATCGGTTCATCGGTAATTACCACAGGCTCATTTTGTGAACACTGCTCCAGAATTTGACTATTATTAGTCTCTTCAATAATATGCATAGAGTGATTACTTGGAGTTTCTTGGTTCAAAGAGGAAGGTTTAGAAGTCGGATAAGAACTTTTCAGGCCTGCAACAGCTGGTTTTCCAAAACAAGGCAATGGACAGAAAATAATTAAAGAGAGTGGAAATATTGGGTTTAACACACATGAAGCAAAATAATCAAATTCTACAAACGATATTAATATTGCACAAAAACTTGTATTGAATATATTACCTTCTTGAAGTGGAGCAACATCATTAACGGGTTTTTGTCCCATATATTTGACAGCACGTTCTTCCCATCGAGGAGGAAAACCAAATATGAAATGATTGAATACCTGCATTAGAAGTTTAGAATTATCTCCGTTATGAAACAAATATGAAAAATCATCATTTGAAATCAATAATTGGACAAGAAGACAACAAGTACAATCCAATATCCATCCCCAAGGCCTTTAAGTTACACTGAACAGCTTAGATCATCGTATCATACTAAAAACAAACATGCAAGGAGGTAAATTGCATCTGCCTATACCTCAGATGAAAACCCATTTCCCATTGTTCGCTCCTTGTTTATTAGGCCTTTGATAACAACACATATCCCATCAGCAGTGTAAAGACTGAAAGCATCGTGCCTCTCGATAATTGGTGAAGATGTAAACACACGTAGCGCTTGTCTTGCAGAAGAAGACTTGCTTTTCTCTGGGTACCTAAAGTACCAAAAGAAAATAGCCTCTGAATGTAGAAAAAAAGTACTATATCTCATTGCGGATAGCTAAATCCAGATCAGATTATAGTTCAAAACTAACTTGTGACGACACAAAGGAACTCTACACCAAGTAAAAAGTCCGAAAGGATCAAAACTAGTTCACATTATGTTAAATTCAATGCTACCATTTCAGTTTACCTGATACCACACGCCAACAAATTATATAATCAAATTTAAATTTATCCCTTTTCACAGCAATTCTTACTAAACCCATTAAGCAAAATGCCTGACTGTTAAAAAATCAAATAAATAAATAACTAGTGTAAATGTAAATATATAGAAAAAATGTCTGCTTTCTAAGAAAAAATGCATTCTGGGAAAAGTACAAACAAGCAAAATCAGTTCTCATTTTGTGAAATTCCTGTACCCAATGAGACCAAACCTTCATTCCACTTAACCCAAATGGTTTAACTTGAAACACACACACACACAATACAGCTTTGAGTTCGAATTTTCTTCCATTTTCTCAGCATTTCCCAGCAGCCAAACAAAGGAAACCGACCAAACCCAGTACACATAATGCTAAAAACTTCTCAAAAAAATAGATTGAAGTAGAGAACATACTCTCTGGAAGTGACTCCTCCAACGGCTAGTTTCTTGCCTTCAAAATCCTCACATGCTTTAATCAACCACCAGTCATACAAACATACCTGCGAAAACAAACCCAAATCAGCAAGCACAAAGTAGCAGAAGCAATGAAATCAAAATTTAGTCTTTAAAAATCAGTGAAAACACTCACTGTTTTCTGGAAACCGGACCGGATAGGATCGAGATCGACGGTGGCGTTTGGGCTAGCCCCAGAAGTGGATGCCATTCTTATTTTTGTACAATGGACAAAAACAACGAAAAAGTGAATATGCGAAATTATTGTCTTTTAAGGGGTTGTTTGGTAAGTCTAGATAAAATGTCTATAGGAGGAGAGAGAGTCTATAGGAGGTAAAAGAAAGAGAGAGAGTCTATAGAAAATTTGGGTTGTGTTTGTTAAAATGAGTTGTAATATGAGGTGTTCAAGGAGATGTAAAAAGAATTGTGTTTGTTAAATTTTGATGTATAAAGTAGTATATTTTTGTAAAAAGACTATAATGCCCATTCATTTAAACATAAGGTCATTTCACAAACTCATAAAGCAAGGCTAATTTGGGCATTAAATTTGATTCTCTTTCTTCCTATTTCGCAAAAGTAAGCATTTGCCTCCTACTTGATTTACACTCTCTCTTCCTATTGCTGATGTGGATGAGTTTGAAGGAAGAGAGAGGGTTGTTAACAAACAAAAAAAATGCTTCTTTATCCTAGTTGGAGGGTCTGTAGAGGCAATGGTAAGATGCAATAGACTTACCAAACAGCCTCTTATAGGTCAAAATCTCAATTCATATGAGCAATTTGAGGGTTCATTTTCAAAAGAAGGGCTTTTAAGTCTATATTATGAGTAATTAATTGGCTTATTGTCTTTTATAGGTCAAAATCTCAATTAATATGAGCAATTTGAGGGTTCATTTTCAAAATAAGGGTTTTTAAGTCTATATTATGAGTAATTAATTGGCTTAGAGTTTCAGCTAATAAACAAATAAAACGAATCCGAGCGGACGCAGAAATTGAGGTGGATATAGGTGTAAATAGCTGACGTGACACCATCCAAATAGTCAATAAATCATGGTTGAGAGTATTTTTTCTCTTATTTTATTTGGGTTTAATTGTTGTTAACATTTGAATTTGTCTCAATTTTAGAGTTTGGTTTTTGTTTAGTGTTACAGAGATCGTCGTTTAGGATTACTATCAATCATTTGGACTTGTTTCGATGTGTGGTCAGGGGCCAAGATGGTAGATTTCTAAGAGCAAGGGTCGTTCTAGTGCTTCGGGTACCCATGCCAAAAAAAATTGAAGGCTTTGTGTCATAATCGAGTTATTATTGAGTTTGACCCACAGGCGATTTGGAGGATTTGTTGAACTCTGACTTTTTTCCAATACTCGTAGATTTATGAATTTGCACTTTGGGTTTGCTAATCTTTGCGAATCAAAGTTGCTCATGTGCATGTTAAGAGACAAAAGTTTGACGGAAGAGTCATACCTTGTACACATTCGGTATTTTTTTCTTATCGACCGAGTAACACAATTAGAGATAACTCTCTTATTTAACATCAAACATCACCTCATCTAACTCAATGTGAGTTGATCACACAAATCTCCTATATGGAGACGTTTGTCTTAACTACAAATTCTTACCTAAAGCTATTAATTATAATTTAAAAAAACACCCTTACATATTTTATGAAGAAAACAATGTAAATTTACTTCTAAAAAATGGAATTATTTATGGGTCACAATTGTTGAAAACATAAAATTAGGGTTTTACAATTTTTGGCGGGTTCAGTTTCAGAGGCAAACACAGAGATGGCGACGAGAACCACCGGAATTGTTAGGCGATTACTATCATATCCAATGTTCTCTGCTCACTCCTCGCCTTTTAGCGCCACCTCTACTGCTGCTATCCATGCGAGTCCTAATGGTCAAAACGACGACGAACCAGAGATTGCTCCTTCGACCACTCTGCACATATCTGGTAAATCATCATCTCTTGACCAATCAACTGTTCGGCTGTATGATCGTGCCGTTAATTTAAATGGGTTGTTGATGATTAATTGAAAATGTGAACTTTTTGGCTGTTTTCTTGGAAATTGGTATGTGGGTAGTGTTAGCTGAGCTGTTTGGAATCAATTCATGATTCAATGCAATTGATATTGAGTCAAAGTTTACTATTTTTCTTATTTTCTTTTTAATTTTTAAGCATTGTGTGAGATGAACTATTGAATACGAGAGGATTCAGCTGAAACTGTACTGAATTTCTCAATTCGAACAATGCAAAGTCGTTTTTTTTTTTATTTATTTGGATTTCTTGGAACCTTTTACTGAAATATTTCAGTTTATCTATTTATATTCCATGCTGGTGTATGATCATGAAATGGTTCTCTCAGTTTACAGACCTGCACTTGTGATATTCCAATGAGGTTGAATAATTTATGTTCCGCAATTTTTATTTATTTATACTGATATACACATCTGTTGCTTTCAGGGCTCAGCAAGAGAACCACAGCAGAGAAAATTCAAGAAGAATTCTCCAAATTCGGTGATGTTGTTGACGGTATTTTTAGTTCCATATTGATGATGCATGTTGTTATTTTCATATATGGAAGGAGTAACTCCCCGAGCTCTCATTTAGGCACCATAATATTCTGTGCACTAAGATTTTTGAAACTTGATACTCGCTGTTTTTGCACGTCGATGATTTGCACCTTGCCTAGAATTTGATTTGCGGCCACATGAACCCCCCAAACTGAAAATAAGCAAGACTATGTTGTATTGTTCGCTTCCTCGCTAGTAGTATAACCCGGATCATTTTGGTCCATTAAATTCTTCATGATTTTGATATATTGGAGAAAGTGAGCTTTGGAACTTAGGTACCGTTTTTATTTTTAAAAAATGGAATGGAAATGCATTCCAAAGCCCTTTCATGAAGAAAAAAAAGTCTTAATACAATCATGATGAACTGTAATCTTGCCATTCCCATTTCGATTCTTGATTCCCATTTCTGAACAAAAAGTATAATCCAAACACTATCTGCTCAGAAAGATTCCCATTATGATTCTCGATTCTCATTCCTGCACCAAAATTCTAATACAAACACTACCTTAAGGCTTTAGAAACTGTTATCACTTATCACCATGGTCACAAAACATTCACAGCTGCTGGACAGTTATTTGAAATTTATAAGACTGTATCTAGTTTCTGCACGTGTAAGTTGAAAGCTTGAGACTCATTGTGGATGAAATGTGTGTGAGCTGAAGTATTAAGAATAACCCCGTAACTAAAAGGAGAAAAGTTTCAACCACTAAGATAAACATGAGTTATAAAATGATCTAGAATATGGTTTAATTGCATTATCCAACCTTTTCTCTAAGTATTGTTATTGTCCTATTTAATTATAGTTTGCTTGCTAAATCTTCCTCATCTAAGAAATTTCATATAAAATTATTCAGAGTAAGATTGAAAACATTTTGTGGGTTAAAATTTATCCTCTAAAATTATGTATATGCTTTACCTCTGTTACAGTAAGGCTAGTGATAAATCGTTACACTGGATTCTCTAGAGGGTATGGTTTTGTCAAATATGCCAACTTAGAGGAAGCAGAAGCAGCAAAGAAAGGAATGGATCTTCAGGTATGTTTTCCTTCCAGCTACTGTTGTTGTTACGTGTAGAAAAGTAACGGAACGCTAAGTTTCTAACAGTTTCAAAGAAAATTTGAAACTGGTTTGTACTTATTGGCTACTGGACTACATATTGATCCTTTGTTAGCGAGAAATATTCATCAACTTGAAAGCATTGGTAAATCGTCGCTGTAGAGTAGTCATTTATATCAATCACTATAGCTGATCACCTGAATGATCTGAGTCTGTGAGCGTGCATACACATGTGCAGAGACAATTACATAAACATGCGTCTAGAAAGTACCAAAATATTCTCCATTATATTTTTACTTCTCTTATATATTTTTTAAACATCTCATAATGCAGTTTATTGAGGGATGGCGGGTTTTTACTGAATATGCAAAATATGAACTATCTCACGACGGATGGAGTATATGGGAACTTGCCCACCAACAGGATGATAAAAGATTCAACGATAGCAACTAACTGTGCAAGTTATGGCAATATGTAGGAAAAAGAGAGAGGTCGACACTATTGCAAGCTGTCTGGCTCGACTACAAAAAATTGTTGAAAATATACCGAATATTGTTTGTGATGTTCAGATGTTTTTATATCAGCATATTCGATTGTGCACTTTGTACAATATAAACTTTCTTGATGGTGAATCAGTACTATATTGTTGTGTGTTTTTCATGTTCTTTTTTCACTATTAAATCCTTGACTCTTCAAACATAAGAGTCATCTACTTCTACTTGTGTAAGACAGGTAGACTCTTGTATTTTTTATTTTTTTATACTAAACAGCAACATAATATATTAAATAGCAGAATAAACAACGTTTAAGTTATTACATACAAATTGACTAATTCATGAGCAAGAGCTATATTTTCCCTACTTACATACAAATTTTCACCATTAAGGTGGTTATAAAAAAGGGCATATCGAATGTCCGCAAAGGCAGCTCCATAATCTATTATGCTATTGTTGATTGCGGCATCACTCGCCTTGATGTCCCTGTGAAGAGTTTTGGAATCCGTTAGCACACAAACATTTTTTATGCTGTTGAGATATATAAAATTACATAGGGGTGATCACGGGCGGATCCCCGCCCCGTTTGGACCTTTTGCTGAACTGCCCGCTTAAGGCGGATTGAGAAAAATTAAATCCGGCAGCCGTCCGTCCATGATGACGGTTTGACGGTTTTTTAACCACCGGAGGACGGGCGGTTTGGCGGATAATCCGCTACCCGCCCGGATCCTGATTATTTAATTTGAGATAATAAATATTTGAAGTAAATGGCTAAAAGACTAAGAAGACATAATAAGTGAACTTAAATATTTTGCTAAAACAACTAAACCAATATAAAAAATTGTTTATCAAACAAACATTACAAACCAACATCAAAGCAGTAACATAAAACAACTAAACCAACAGTTCTCAACAAATGTATAAGTGTAAACAACTTCAAACTTGTTCTCCATCTTCATCTTCCACTTGAAACCTCTTGAAAACTACATACAAATATACGGCAAACATGAAACATCAATAAAAGTCATTAACAAAAATGTGAATAGATTAACCAAAAAAAACTTCATAACATACATTTTTCTGCATCTTCCTCTTCAAAAAACAAGTTAGGGTCATAACTAATAAGCAGTAAAATCCCCAAAATTTAGACAATAAACAGTAAAGCTATGAAATTCAATGCAATCTGCCCAAGCAACAAATGTACATGCAAATAGCAAAAGCCCCAAATGAATATGCAAATAGCAAAAGCCCCAAATTCAAACCTAAATTAAACCCAAAATTGAACCCGTGATTGAAAAGCCCCAAATTAGAAGCAATGAACATGCAATCTGTCCAAGCCAAAAATGAACATGCAAATAGCAAAAGCCCCAAATTCAATCCTAAATTGAACCCAAAATTGAAAAGCCCCAAATTAGGGGTGAAGCAATGAACATTCAATCTGCCCAATTAACATGCAATCTGCCCAATTAACATGCAAAAGCCCTAAACCCTAAACCTGAATTAAACCCAAAATTGAACCCTAACTTCATCATGCAACCATAACATGAACAAAAAAAACATATACTGAATGCAAATTAAAAAAAATGACACGAAGATTACCTGAACTGGAACATCTTGTGCATCGTTCCTTTGAACGGCTTGCTCTTCTGCGTTCTCCTTCTCCATCGAAGAACAAAAGAATGAAGAGAAACAAAAACAAGAAAACCGAGAAGGAGGAGTGAGTGACTACGATGGCTTCAGCCCTCAGGCTACTTATATAGAAGGAGAAAATCTGGGTTTTCGAACCCATAATTGAAGAAAAAATATGGGCTTGTTCATTGGAAGTTGAAATTGGGAGACAGAGAGATGAGGTT
>JAYMTE010003243.1:0-10052 GCA_036897545.1 Pelargonium fulgidum
CAACTTGAGCCGGGTAAAGTGAAAGATGTGTGGTTGAATTTGGTCAAAGATTTGGAGCTCCAGAGAGATACTAAAGATAGGGGGCAGGTAACCGTTTCTCCTTCTGGATGAAATATTATTACTTAGAAACATATACGAGGGAGGGTAGCTTTGCTTTCATTTTCTTTTTTCCTCTTCCTATTATACTTGTAGCTTCGAGATATCATGTTCAAACTGAATTGATTTATGACAATGTAAATTTTAGGTGCATTTGGAGCTTTTGTACTGTCCTTTTGGGATGGAAAATGGTTTTACAAATCCCTTCGCCCCTCAGTATGCAATGACATCCTTGGAGAAGGTTCTGAAAAGTGGGGCAAATGGAACGGAAGGCACTGAAAATGGAGATGGGGTACCGAGGAAAAGGGAGGTTATTATTAGAGGAGTACTTTGTGTTACGGTGATATCTGCAGAAGAGTTGCCACAGGTAGATCTGTTGGGGAAGGCTGATCCTTTTGTTATACTCACCATGAAGAAATCAGATGTCAAAAAACAAACAAGGGTAAGCTTTTGATATATAGGAACCGCATCGCATTGCATGTCTAGATATCGTGCACATAATGCTCTCCATTTTTCTCATCAGGTTGTGAATGACTGCTTAAATCCTATTTGGGATCAAACCTTTGACTTTGTTGTTGAGGATGGATTGCATGATATGCTAATCCTTGAGGTCTATGACCACGACACATTCGGAAAGGTAAAAGTAAAACTATATATATATATCTTGAGATCTGACCAAGATTCATTTTCCAATCAACTATTAACTTACCCTTGTAATTCATGCAGGACTACATGGGAAGATGCATTTTGACACTGACTAGGGTTATCATGGAAGGGGAATACACCGACAGTTTCCCTCTTGATGGCGCTAAATCTGGGAAATTGAATTTGAGTCTCAAGTGGATGCCACAACCAATTTATCGTGACAATTAGGTTCTGGACAATTCTGTCGGAGTCTCAAGACATGAGTCTACGGAAATGTGTACAAACAAACTACGAAGATCGTCCTTACATTAAACTTTGTAAAAATTCAACACACTTGCATAGTTCAGTTTTTGGAAGCATTTTCTTCAGCTTTTGGTACATCTATTCCCTTGTATTTTATCTTCCCACAAAACATCTCTCAAATCATTATGCAGGTCTTTGATTTTCTAAGTCCCAGTGATTGCTCAAGCTACCAATAATAAACAGTACAAGAGATCAATTTACAAACATAATTTTTTTACATAAAGACGTGAACTACAAGTTTTGTTGCATGATAGATTAAACAATGTAATAGATGAAACAATGTAGTGTAATGTGCATTTGGTTTAGATGTTATTTGAAATCAATAGCTCGCGGACAGAGAGTTACTCTTAAATGCAGAACTCAGATGACAGCACGGGAATGAATTTCATCCAATCTTCTTGCTAAATATGTCCACAGTTGCATCATTGTAACTAAAGCTGTTTCAATTTCCTAGTAACTCACATACTGGTCAACCACTCTCCTTAGGTAATGCTTCCTCAGTTTTCTTCTCCTCAAATTGCTTGCCCTGTGTCATCACACACCATTTATCATTGGTAAACAAACAAGAAACACCGCAATACACATATAGCGCCAGAAAAAGGTTCTCAAATTTCTTCCTAAAGAACTGATTTGTTACTATCAAGAATGGAAATTTTCGACCACCTGAATTTCATTCTTGATCAAACCTGATTAGGCTAGAAGAGATAGGTAATTACATGTTAATGTCCTATGTGGTTGAAGATTCCCCGTGGGGCAAGAATCATCATACAAGTTTATAATTTATATTTAACATCTTTTGAATGTTGAACGTCTAGAATTTATAAAGCTAAGTTAGAAATACAGATTTTTGTTTTTCTCTAATGATGCTTTCAGTACTTCTCGTGTAAAAACAAAGAGACTTTCAATTGAAACCTACTCATTTTCTTTTGCTTATTCTTTTGCCATGGGGTGAGGCGGTAGATGGTTAGCATTTTTCATTTATCATTTGTACCTTATCATAAAGAGCATTGTGTTATGCCTGGTATACAACATACTACCTTGCTGGAGGATCTGTACTTACCAGTATTGATTGTGTAACATGAAAGAGTCTGTTTCCACTTTTTTCCCATCATCATTGCGATTCCAGTGGTAAACTGCATGTGTCCTGTTTTTTATTTCCAATGTAGAGTGGCCATAACTGGATTCTCGGAATGCAGAATAGTCTGGTTGTGGGCTCCTGAAGCTGCAAATCAATGAATAGGATAATTGTTAAACCTAGACTTAAACTGCAAAAAATGATGTTTTTAGTATCACTTGTCTTCAATGTAAAGGTTAATAACTCACGGTCCAGCCAGGCCTTCCTGGTTTCCTCCATCTCCAACAGTAATATAAACAGGAGCTGACTTGTCTGGTATGGGGTAACGATCACCACTCGATATGTTGTAGTGAATGTTTGAGATTCGATACTGAAATAAAAATGAAAATATATTTTCATGAGAATCTGTATGGATTGGCCTTTCAACACAAATTGGTGGCTGTTAATCCAAGATGAGAGGAAAGTCTCATCAATGGAATTGAAACCACACCTACACACCAATGCTTTCTTAGTTTTTTTTTTTCCCTTTTCCATATGAAATGGAATTGAATTATATAAATCATATATTCATCAAGAATTTCAACAACTTTACCAACAAAGGTGAAACAAAAAGATAGAAACTAATCAAGACACTTTGGTCAAGTATTAAAAGCAGAAGACTTATATTTTAGATATCAAAACAAAGTGCTTTCATTAAGATTTCTATATTGTGCAGTGTTTTATTCCCATTTTTTAGTCATTCACATCTCAACTTTCACTAATTTAACATTCCATAAGAAGTTTAGTTTTGCTGTTTCCCCCCCTAGTAGTGTTTATGATTTATTAGAAACGAAAACGACCTCAAGCATGTTGACCTTAAGAGATCCTTTGCCTGAAGACCCTTAAAGATCTGTGTACCCTTGTATGGACGTCCTTGTGTTTAGGAAAATCCACAACCTATTATGCAATGAATCCTCAAGTTATAAAATCATGACAACGTATGATATCCACAGATACAAAGGTAGCCAACTACAAAATTCCCCAATTCAAAACGTGTAAGATGATGCTAACAACCATCACAGTGGATAGTGTAAAAGGACATGAAAAACAGAAGAGAAATAGAGAGAGAGAGACATACTGATCTTTCATAAGCATGAACATGGCCTGCAAATATCAAGTCAACTTTGTAATGGATGAACCATTCCTCAAAGACTACTCGCATACTTTCACCTTCCATGAAGTGTACTTCATTACTACTGTAGAGCGGGATATGCATAAGAACAATGAGCCAAGGTGTCTTTTCCCTGTCTACCCTTTTAAGTTCTTCTCTGAGCCACTCCCATTGAGGTGTGTATTTTACTGTCAAAAGATGCAACAAATCTTGATGTAAGATATAGAGACAAGCTAAGTATTCCTGTATTTTGAACTGTCTAACATCATGCAAGATTTATTTCTAAACTGAAAATTTTACATGCTCTAGTTGGTTTATGAATTTGGAATCTTTTGTTTACTCCTTTATTAGTATTGGATGTGAGGAAGTGGGAATAGAAAGGTAATACAGTAGCATTTCGGTCTGGAGATCTCATCTGAATCTACTTAGATCAACAACAAAAAACATGCAGAATTTAGAATTTAACCATTTTCTGTTGAATGTATCACCATATATATCAAACCTGGCCAATCCCAAAGCAACTATGGGTTTACCTGCTAATTTGACAGCTAAAAACCATCTTAGATGTAGAGAACCAACTCAACTAAAAGCTTAAGTTGATAGTTGAATGCGTAATATTAGCTTCATAATATAATACGTCACCTCACGTGCAAGCCTGTTACCGCTTTGCATGTGGTCCATGCACAGTGACTGTAAAAAAGATTTTAGTGCAATGCAAAAAGATAACTTGTGCATGGGCCATGGGTTTGCACATGAGAGAGTGTATTAGAATATAGAGTTAAAATGGGGCCTTCAACTATTAACTTAACCTTTTAGTTGAGTTGTAACATTAAGAATGAAAAAGGCGGCTAAACCAAAATATAATTATTAAAACATCGAACTTTTCTGCCATGTTACAAATATCTTTCAAACTATCATGCCCAAAACATAGTTAGAGTTGTCAGATATTTGAAACATGATTAAATGAATTTCACTACTTGATAGCATACTAGCATCTTTCACTTGTAATTTTAGATTATTAGCAACTAACTGCTTGTGTCTTTAACTACATTACTTAACAATTCCCTGTTAACAATGAGCGAGCTGAGACAGAGATAAACAACGAGGTTATTTCTTTGGGCTGTTAATATAAATTTCTTAAATTGACTGATCCTGAGGTCATAAGAAAAACCATGCTTTTATCCTTCACCCTTCTAGTCGACTAGTCCTATATAAAGTTACATTTAAGAGGCCACAAATATAAGAAGTTAAAAGATTGGGAAAGATAAGTTACCAAATGGAGAATAGCTAGATAGCACAATTATATGAGCGGATGCGCGCCTGATAGCATACCAAAGAGGGTTTGTGCTGTGGGAGGCCTTATAAGGTGTAGTATATCGATAAAGAAAGGATTTGAAAGGAACTACTTCCCCCTGAGTAATGTTATGAAATTCAATTAGAAACTAAAACGAAAGTGAATAAGCAAAATCACATTTCTAAATTGACAGAAAGTCATAATGTATGTTCCAAAAATTAGATAAGAAAGCTTAGCATGATATATAAGAGCTTACTGAAAACTGTTGTAAGCTTAAAAAAAGGTTCTGTCAGAACACTAGGATGTAACAGTTTGAAAATATTCTGTGAGCATTCACTTTCAGACCATATATAGTAATGCAAAGTAGACATAGACACAGAGTATCAGCAGAATTCAGACAAATTCAATGGTAATACGTGTTAAATACTTTACCATGTGAGGCATAAATTCTATCTCATGATTTCCAGCAGACCAAATCCATGGTTGATATGCTGCACTTCGCTCAGTGAAACGACCCCATGAATCCCATCGCATGCCAACATCGTTGTACTGATATCTATCAGCATAGGATAGATCTCCAACAAATAGGATAGCTTGAGCTCCACTATTCATGTAATGTTCAAGAGTGGAAAGTGAATTATATGTTTGGCCCAAATCACCTGTAACATATAACAAACATGTAACTCATCATAATTATTCATTTAAGAGACATGGTAATCATATTCCCCAAAAAATCACGATATGATAGATCTATGCGTCTGTAGAAGATAGTGGAGATGGTGACTGTAGATGATTGAATGGAAGAAAATCATTTTAAGAAACAAGAAAAGCCAAGAAGGATAACATCTATATGGAATAGATACTTAATCAAATCAAAGGCATTACAAAGGACAAGAGGAAGGCAAAGAAGAATGTAGGTCAATGCAATGGCAAAAGCAGCTCACAATTAGAGAAGGAAATGGCTTTTCATAGAGCACGTAGATAATACAGAAAATTAGTAGTCAACCGCAGTAGTTAAGGTTTCAGACTTCTTCACGTCTTTTGTTATGTAGATGATGCAATGATCTACTAATGACTTTGCCCGTCAGCAAATTTTAAGTTATGCAGAAACAACTCACCAATAATTCCAAATTTGTAAGGAGCATCTGGGTCAACCTTTGGAGGTGTCTGGAACCAAAATTCTCGAGAAGAATCACCAGTTCCAATTTTGTAATAGTACTGGGAGTCATACTAAAATACAAGAAACCAATGGATTACATAAATAAGCTAACGAAGCATAGCTTCAATTAATCAAAACCACAACATCAATGAAGATTTCACATCTACATGGTTTTAACTTATAAGCATAAGGATACGTCAAAGATCATATGACATATCAAAAGAACATGGAAAATCTTCTTAAAATCACTGATACAGAATTACGTAAAGACTTTCATATATAGATTTCAAAAGCTTGGAATTACCAACATATCTTAAATAAAGAGATAAAAGTAAAACATGAAAATAATACTTCTGATAATTAACAGCATTATTACCTCAAGGTTATCAACAAGACAGTGATGGATGTAACCAGACTTATACTTGTAAAAGGTATAGTTTGTCATTGTCCCCTCTGCAGTAAAGGCATATTTGTTATCTGAAAAGCCATATTGTACATTACTAGAACCTGGTTCATCTGGTGTCACCCACGAAATAATAACTGCCTTCCCATCATAGTCACCTTGGGTGATATGTACCTATAAAATAATCAGCGTAGGGATGACATCGTGACCCCCCAAATGAGTTAGAAAGAAGCAGTACCTGAAGTAGTGACATGCGGTAATCAAACTAGTGGTATATAAGTGAACTAGACACTACAGTAGAAAGTGAGACCCAAAATGAATTGTGTAGTTGGTTGAGGTAATGAGTAATGACATGATTGCTAGGGTGTAATGGTGAAACTGAAAAGGAATTACGTAGAATACCCCAAGTAGTAAGAATTAAGACTGGTGCTGAATGGGGCATATATTTTCAACTTTTTTTAAAGTGTGCATTGGGAGCAGATAAAATGCAATAAAGGGGTGCACATTTTCCCTACAGTTTTCTAGCCAGAGATCTCTAGAGCTTTAAAAGAGTTGAAAATATTAACACTAACCTGTTGAGGAGCATTGTGACCCTTGGGCACTGCAAATGCTTCATTGTCAATAGGGATGTCAACAGATGGCCACTCATTTCGAATAAAAGTACTTGTGATCCCCGCATTTCCATTGTCCACAAAGCTTGAGAAGACAAAGGATGCAAACACAAGTCGAAGCAACATGGGGGCCATGATAGTTATTTCCTGGCAGGATTGTAGGTCAACTGGTGAAGAACAACGTGATCAACTGCGTAATCAGAAATATAGTATCACCAACTGCACTGTACAAGTCAAGTCCAGCCAGATACCTATAACCATACAAGTTTAAAACATTGTGCGTATCCATGCATTTCAAATGCTACCCCAGACTATAAGTAAGGAAAAGAAGTCTGACATAATAACACTTTCCAAGTGATAAATAACTCAAATAAGTCAAAAAAATTCACATGATGGTTCAATCCTAATCATCCAGGTTAGCTGAGGCAAAGTGTGATAAGACTATCTCATAAAATAAATTCTTGAATCATATCAGAATGCCACATGAGCATGATAACTCCATATAAAGCTGCAATATTGAACATAAATTGCTTATCTAAAACTCATATCACTAATGTACATACTACAAACATGTGCAACAAAAAAACCTAATGTTCTAATCACAAAAACTTACCCAAAACCTCAGTTTAAATTAAAGGTGATGTCCCATTTAAAGCCAAAAGGAGAGATACATTAGAATAATTTAAAGAAGATGTATAAATAGAACAGTATCACCAAGCAAGAAAAATCTAGAACAAAAACTTCAGTAAATTTCTAGAGACTCTTGATAGCAAATACAAGTAAAAAGGTTCATCGATGATACGGATCTTGTCCGATCACAGTGACCTAATGACATTACGTGAATCAAAATCACAGAAAAGCACCAAATTCATACTACACACAGTGATAGGCACTAAGAAAATACCTTGAAGAGAACATTTGCAGACGCTGCAGAAGCTGATAACAGAGAGAGATAGAGTCAGAGAGAGAGAGAGAGAGAGAGATGATTTGAGAGTTTATAGTGATTGGATTGTGTGGAGGTCGGAAGCGTAAAATAGCGGGGAGGGGAGAGGTGGCGTAAGTTAGAGAGTATTTGTTGGTTGGGTAGCAAGAAGAAGGAGCGGTAAGCAAGCAATATTCTGTTGGTCGGAGATGTGACGTGGCAGCGTGGGAGTGGTGGCCCAGTCACGCCCTTGTGCTCCGTCCTTACTGTTCGCCGAAAGTTCACTATTTATAATTATTGTTTTTGCGGTTGTATTGTTGGATCTATGTCCTAATGGGCCCAAACTGTATTGGGCCTTTATATCCATAAAACCGCATTGGGCTGGAACGCCACACGTGCATAATGTAGCTCTGTATATTCCATGCCCGGATCCGAATATGCTGAGCTCAGCAACTGCTACTTACTAATTAAGTATTAGTTAAATGTTTAGCTTATAATAATAGTGATTATATAAATTATATTTGAATTTGGATACAAATCTAATATTACTACGTAAGACGAATCCAAGGTACATAAACAAACGTATACAACTACAAGTAGACTGAGTAGTAGTACCTACCCGCCCGTCATTTATCACATGCTACCAACCAATCAAACACCTGAAATAGACTGTCTTGAATAATGGTTCTAACTTGTCTTAAACAATTAAATACATTTGATATGATAATTATTGGGCATTAGTCTTGAATTTTGATTTTATACCTTAAATAGAAAAGGCATTGTATTTGAATTATTTACGTAACTTTGCACTAACTACTCGGACAGCATCTTCCCTTTTCATTCTTAAAAGTAATCAAATGGTTCACGTTGCCTCTGCAAATATACAGACATGCTTAAGGGTGAGCAACAATTTTAGTATTCGAATATCCAATATCATACGTTGGGTAATTTGTGTTTTGAATAACAAATAATGGGATACTAAATACGTAGTTGTTTGGAATATCCAATATGCACATGTTTTGGCTTGATCAATTGTCAGGCATATTAGAATGTCTTGTCATTTAATTCACGTATTAAGGTAGTTGTCTTAAAAATGTTTTAAGTTTAGAAAACTAGAACTCTAGAAGACTAAAATAGTGAGAATGTAGTTGGATGCTTGGATCCTTGCTTTTGGTTATTGGTGCCTACGCAGGAGTAACACGTTATTAAGCAACACTCACATTTATATCAGTAAATTATTGCGCATGAAAGTAAAAATCACATTTTGAAAATTTTCAATCATACCACGCTAAGGAGAACTCTAGAAAGAGAAAGTCTTTTACATAACGTGTGGATTTGTGTGCTATATTCCTTTTATCAATGAGAAGGTATTTATGGTTACAAATAAACTCGTCATGTATTGTCATGTGGTTGGTTGTTGGAGGAGCAAAATCTGCTCTAGGATGATGGAGTTCTAGAATTTCAAGCGTGCCGACCCAAGCGTCTAATAAGTTTCAAAGCTCTCAAATGCCCTTCAAACATTGCGGGAATGAATGGAGTTCCTACGAGCCTCAGAGCCTGTCTCGCTTATTGTTCAAACGGAGTAAAACGTGTTCATTGAAGGAGCTACATGTGGAGATATGATGATGAGCTCTTAAAAGTTAGGTTATCCATGATATATGAGTCTTCCACATGAACTTCATGTCACGTAGCATTATACTTCCACCGTCCCAAAATGAGTGTCTTATTTGCTTAAATTTTTTGTCCCAAAATGAGTGTCTTGTTTCTATTTTTAAGCTATTATATAATTATTTTTTTCCATATTACCCTTATCACTTATAAATTGCACATGGGTGCACATGAGTTGTAGGTGAAAATGTGAGGGTAATATTGAAAACACATTAAATTTTTCTGTAATCCTTATTTTTTTGCAAAAAATGAAAATAGGACACTCATTTTTAGACGGAGGATAATTTCATTATGGATAAGAGTAAATAATTTCATATACATGCATAATTTGTTTTTATTTTTCAATCATTAATTCCTCTAATCATGTTTATACCATGTTATAAATTGATGTTTCACAATAAACGTTTTGTTAGTGTAGGAAAAAAATAATTTTAATCAAATGAGATAAAGTTAAAGATTGTAGTCATGAATCCAAATTCACATGATCTCTAATTAACAAGGAAAAATGTTCAATTTAGTCCTCCAACTATCCGAAACATTTTATTTTGGTCCTTAAACTATCAAATGATAAGCCGGAGTTCAAAGTTCAGCCAAGTGTTTGAGTTTAGTCCAAAGGTCTCGCAAAAGTGATTGACGGAAGGACATTCTGTCAAATCGGGTGACGAAATCTGTCAAGTGCTGTGACGTGAATTTTTTATTTTTATTTTTTGTTTTTTTTTTTTTTCT
>JAYMTE010003244.1:0-10049 GCA_036897545.1 Pelargonium fulgidum
GACCGCGCTCTCGCGCTGGCCCGGTAGCACGAAACAGGCCGCGAACAGGTCGCCGGAGTTCGGATCCTCCAGCCGGATCTCGCACCGCTCCTTGCAAGACACGACTCGGAGCCGACCGGTCCAGATCTTGTCGGTCTGTAACCACTCGCCGCACTTGTACCCGCCGGAGGTGCTCCTCGGCGGGATTTTGAACACGGACACTTCACGGACCACGAGGAGGGTGTGCTCGAACGATTCCTCCTCCTCGAACGACATCGTTTTCGGCGGTCCGGCGAGATTTGAGAGCAATGCACGAGAGAACCCCAAATTTGCGAAGGTTTGGTCTCGTTTGTATCTGAGAGAGTGTAAATGGAGTGAAATTGAGGTTCTGGAAGTTGAATTGGAGGTGAATTTGGAGAGAATTTGAGGTGAATTTGAAGTTGAGGAAGGTAAAGAGAAGGTATCAATGGAGGTTGCAGAGAGAGAGACGTGGGCTCGAAGTGTTGCTTTTTGTTTGGAAGATGGTCAACTGAATCAGACGATAGAGGAAGAAGAAGACAGACAGGTGGGATATTACGGAAATGCCCCTAGAGTGTCACAGAAATGACATTGTCGGGCCTGGCCCGATAATTTGTTCTCTAGAGATTGGTCTTGGCCCATCCTGATTTGGGCTGTTAGCCATTGGATAGTTTTTTACTTTTTTTTTGTGAGATGTAGAGCCGGATCCGAATTCACGGGCATCCGAAGAAAATCCGACCCAATCAATTGTAGATAGGATCGAAGTCTTTTCGCAAAAAAATTACCTACTTGGATCTCATTTTCAATCAAAAATTCGATTTGATATGACCGATTGCCTTTGTAGATTTTGTTCTCAACCTATGCAATTGGTTTCCAATAGGCCCGGTTAATTGATTGGGCGGAATCCTATCACATTTTGGGATATTATAGGGAAATAAAATTATCTATACCAAATGAATGATATCGGGATCGAACAATTTAGTATCAAACTCAACTATATTAAAATTCAATTCACTTTTTTTTTATATATAGATTTTGTCCGCATAAAATTGACCCAACTAATTTTGGAAGGTACATCACCAATCAGGTCAAAAACCACACATTCACGCATAAAAAACCTACTTCTATCCGAATTTGGAAATAAAAATCTAAATGGTTGACGGGCAATTCCAAATATAACAAATCCATAAAAACGTAGGAAAATGTTTCATTTTCATTCCCAAATTATCTGTTTTATTCTAATTTGGTAACCCTTGAAAATTTTAGTTCAAGTAATGCGTTGGGTTTGGGCCTATGGCCCACAACATACTAAGCCACCTGCTTGGCAACATACAACGTCCTATTCTCTGTGCGTATAAATATCCACGCATCCAAACAAACCCCAATTCGCATTCCGGTATAAATCGAAAAAGGCGTGGACAATTTCGGGATTTGAAGGTCACACATTCTCAGTTCCAACTTCTAACAGTCTGTGTAACACTGCGAAGACTCGAACCACACTCTAAACTTTCCGTACGATCTCTCTCGATCTAAAACCCTAGGGTTTGACGAATCGATTTCGAAGCTCTCATGCATTAACCTTTGTTTGTCGATTCTGTGTTTTGCTGTTGCAGGAATGGCCAGGAGCCTAGGAGCATTTCTAGTGCTGGTTCTGGCAATTTCGATCTGCGAAGCTGCGTCGATCGTTCAACCTATTTCTGACGCTCACCGATCTGCAGCTTCGGAGCTATTTACTCCGATCGATGGATCGTTTGGAAGGTCAATTCAACGCTTAAATTTTCCGTTAATTGTTTTTATTTTATGTTAGTTTGTTTTGTTATTTACACTTGAAAGCTCATTATGCGGATTGGAAATAGAAGAGATGGCGAGAAAAATGAATATAGATCGTTTAGGTTACTTGAAATCTAGGATTTGATGTTTTTGCTGTTGTTGTTTCCTAAATTTATTATAAACGAGGCAGAAATTTATAAAGCAATGCTTACATTTTTGTTATTTTTTGTATTATTTGGTAACAGTCGAAAACTCATTTTTGAATTTTGATATTTTTGGTTACATGAAATCTAGAATTTGAAGTTTTGGTCTTGGCTTTCCTAAATTTTGTGGGAAATTAGGCAGAAGTTTCAAACACAAATCAGCATTTGAACTAATTGTTGTTGGGTGACTATTGTTAACTTATTCCTGTTTTGGGTAAGAAAATATAATTATATGGTAAAACTATGTTCCATAATGTAGGCAGTTTAGCCAAATTTTCAGGTATTTTCTTTGTTAGATACTGTCGTATGAGTTGTCTGGATGATCCTCATTTCATTACAAAGCAAATGTCTGAGGTGATCTGTATAGTGCAGTAACTTGGCTGAGGTATAATTGGAGTGAATAAGTTTATATTTGTGTAACTGTGTTCAGGCTGCAGTTACTTACATTTGTTTGAAATTACTTGAGTGTTTTTTCATTATCCAGACAATTTGAAATACTAAACTAAATTGAAGTGATCAGCTGTGCTCCTTCTATTATATGATTGCTCAAATACATCTGAGCTGATGGAGTTAACTTTCTGTCTTCAGGCTACTAATTATCATTAAGTTATACATTTGCCCATTTTTATAAATATAATTATTCATTTTTAGAAGATAAGGGTGAAATCTCTGACTCATATTTGCATCTCTGCAGCTTAGAAGAGACATGTCAGGCTCTAAGAACATTTGAGATTCTTGGAACAAAAAGACCCGATATAAGCACAGCTACATGTCAATCTGTATCAGAAAATCTTGGGTCCTCATCTTCAACTTCAAAAGATTTGTACTACGCCTTAAAAGTTAATGGAATATTGAAGTGCAATGTTAATGATGAGGTTTATGAGGTAATCTTGAACTATTGCCTTTGATGCGTTGTTCGCATGTTGAATCACTGACTTGAGGTTGATGATAAAATGTTGAGTGACTACTAATGTATAAACCACTTCTCTTCTGAAGGGCGTCATTTCAAGACTACAAGCTGCTGTTAGAGGTGCAAGTTCATTACTTGATTTCCACTATTCAATCGGAAGTTTGGTACTCATTAAGGTAATTAATTAACCAGAAAACAACAGTTCCCGTTTCAGTTTTATGAATGTGCAAGAAAGTTTTGTTGCTGAATTGTAAAAACTCTGGTACTTTGGGAAAGCAACATTGGTGAGGTTTTGGAATCCTTTTAATGTTACTTGAGCAGTCCTTTTAGTTAAATATTTATGTAATTTGTAATATATAATGTTTTTTTCTCTTTCTGAATGCAGGATCAAAATACTAATGTTGATGTACAACTTGGAGATGCTGTTGGAGCTTTTCGTTCCATCAAGGTAGATGCTATGCTAGTCAATGCTTCTGTTGTTATTTTAGCTTGTTTTCATGTTTTGTATCCCGGATGTAACCATAATGTCCAATTCTAACCCTTGGCATCATATTTGTGTGTTCTACTTAAGTCTCCCTGTTAATGTCTGGATTGATTTAATAAGTTATTTTCAGGCTTTGAGCCAGAGTGATGGAAGATGGCGCTATAGTTCTAACCAACCCGAGTCCAGTACTTATGCTGCTGGTAATTATCATCATGCTGCAACTCAATCCCTATGATGTGCAAATCCATCAGTTTGTTGCATTGTTGTAGTTAGGTGTTAGTAATATGTTGCTCATGCATGTATGTAATTATGACAATAGATTAATTACTTATGGATCATTACTCATTTGTGTGAGACGATCATATTGTGCAGGAATAGCACTTGAAGCTTTGGCTGGAGTGATCTCATTAGCATCTTCTGAGATCGACCAGTCTATGGTAAATTGGAATTTTACTGTAGTTTTTTTTTTATTGTTTTATAATCTTGAAGCTTTATCATGCTGTGGATGCTTTTCTTTATGGTGTAATATTGTTTGATACTCTTTATTAAATATTTGATACGTTTGTGTTGTTACATTCATGATATGTTTTTTACCGTACATAATTTTTATCATATCATTGACAGATTAGTACGCTGAAGAACGATGTGCTGAAGCTTTTTGATAGTATTGAGAGATATGGTACGTGCAACTTTTGATTTTTTTTTTTTTTTTTTGGTTGGAAAATATTCCCTCAGTAACATTTTGTTGCACATCATTAGCTTTATCCTCCTACCATTCAAACTTATGCGTTCCTTGCACTACATGATTATTTGTCGTTTATCTTCTGCTCCTTTATAGAGCCTTAAGCTAATGGTGCTAGTCTTTTTAGTGTTTGACGCACTATTTAGAACTTGCATGACTGCCGGTGCAATTGTCTCATGTATGATGAGAAGAATCTTTTGTATTTATTTTTTAAGTCTTTCTTATGTTTTCATTGATATTTTTTGCATTGTTTTGTATCATATCAAGCCCTTTTTTTTATTGGTATCATATGATCAATAATCTTTGGCATATTTCTGTTGCTCTCGATATTCATCTGACATAGATCGTTGCTCTCTTATTGGAACAAAACCATATATTGCTTGTGTTTTTCTTTCTCATGGCATATATAGTTAATTATCTTTCTTTTATTTAGAGGATGGGGCCTACTACTTTGATGAGGAAGTTGTTGATACACACGAACATCAAGGTCCGCTGTCAACTACCTCATCAGTTGTTCGAGGGTTGACAGCATTTGCTGCTGTGTCTTCTGGAACTTTGAACGTGAGTGAAAGCATCCCAAGTGACATGAGCCCTGGTCAACTACTTTTATCTTTCCTTGAATTTTAGTGATTTATTGTTCTATTTGCAGGTCCCAGGGGATAAAATATTGGGTCTGGCTAAATTCTTCCTAGGAATTGGAATTCCTGGAGATGCCCGAGACTTTTTCAACCAAATTGACTCATTAGCTTTCTTGGAAAGCAACAGGCAAGTACTCTCTCAGTAGCGTTTTATGTGTTTGACATTAAACGTGTCTCAGTATGTGTGTGTTATGGATCAAATTTTGCTATCAAGTTTAGGTAGGAATGTAGAATGTGTTTGGTTCTATAAAAATGAAAAAAATGGATAAAGTAAAAATGAGGAATTTAGCTTAGGGAAATTATGCTCAGTAGTAGTTCGCTGAAGAGATCTTGTAATTTCTTATCAATGATCTCGAGACTGAAAATATGTTCGGTGCACAAAATTTGAGAAATTGATAGTATATGTACCTTGACATCTATTTGCTCATTATTCGTTATGAATGTAAGTAATTGGGTGGCTTCGCTTCTCAAGTACTATGGTTATAGTTTTTCAGATATGCTAACTATGCCTTATTGATGTAGATTTGCCGTTCCTCTGATTCTGTCGCTTCCATCAACTGTTCTGTCGCTAACCAAGAAAGACACACTCAAGGTATGTTCAACTAAATAAAATACATACATTAATGTGTATGGTATGCTAATTTTAACTTCTATTATAAGAATTTGCATCTTTCTTGATATCAGTTTGCTCAAAAGTACATGCCTCAAACACCCTTAAAGTGTGTTTAAATTCAAGGGTCTATGGCAAAGCTTTACTTTATCTGTAGCCCATCAGCTTTAATGAAGCCGGAAAAAAAAAAAAAAATAACCCACACCTTATAGAGTTATAAAAAGGCAACTGAATTTGCTCATGCCCTGGAGTACCTTCGCTCCTTCAATGCTCTTGGATCGACTGAATTCACCTTTAATGATGTCCTCTTGCTCTTCAATTTATATGTAGATGAACTTATATTGTGCATCTAATGTGCTAGGACTAGCACCATCTCTTCATTGTTCTTCGGTTGTAATAAGTAGAAAACTCGTATGCAAGTGATGATCAACTCACAAGTCACACGATATAAATAATGTTCTCTTAATGCTCTGTTCAACTGTATCTTTTTTTGATACTTTGTTGCATCCATGAATTTCATATTCACCATTATAATGGAGCCGGATAGTAGTTGTAAGTTTTTGGTATTGTTACAATTTTAGCTTATGACATTTTGTACTTGTTATATAAAACAGGTGAAGGTGAATACTGTGCTTGGTTCAAGTGCACCTACTCTAACAGTGAAGCTCACGCGAGCTTTTGGTTCTGGTTCGAAGAGTAAATCCATAATTGAGAGTGAGGTGCAATATTCATTTATCTTACCTTTTCTTCATTTGTCTCAACATATTCTGCCCTTACTATTTTCTGAATCAGTTTATTGTATGTGCTCGTTACCTCATGATGTTTGTTGTCTGTAATGTAGGAACTCAAGTTTGACTCCAACAATGAGCTCTTTTACTTGGATGCTCTCCCAAAGGCCGTTGATGTTGGAAACTACATGTTTGTTTTTGAGGTAATCATGTTTCCATATGTTCCAATTAAACAAAAGTTATGTAAATTTCATGCATAACATAGTTAACTATTTTATAGATCGTGCTTCAAGAATCTGAGGATAAGAAAGTATACACTACTGGAGGCCCGACTCAAGTACCAATATTCGTCACCGGGGTCATCAAAATTGAGAATGCAGAAATTGCTGTGCTAGATAGTGATCTCGGAAGTGTAGAAGCCCAGAAAAAGTAAATTTATTATTATTATTATTTATTTTACCTTTGAGCATATGTGTAACTTAAATATGAATGTCATTCTACTTCTTCGATCCATCTCAGGCTAGATTTAGCTGGAGCAAATGCTGTGTCATTATCAGCCAACCACCTTCAAAAGCTGAGACTATCCTTTCAATTGTCCACTCCTCTTGGGCATGCTTTTAAGCCTCATCAGGTGATATTCTTGTTTCCTTCTTCTGCCTATTGGATGATATTCTTTTACACGGTAGGTTACAAATTTTGTTGCCCTGCAGGCATTTTTGAAGTTGAGACACGAGACCAAGGTGGAGCATATCTTTGTGGTGGGAAGTTCTGGAAAACAGTTTGAAATAATTCTAGTTAAGTTTCGTTTGCTACATGTTTAAAGTCATGTTCTTGTGCTCATATTCTTATTGCTATTTTGGTCAATTAATATCAATGATCTCATAGTTGCTGATTGTGTTATAGGATTTCCTTGGACTGGTAGAGAAGTTTTTCTATCTCTCTGGGGTATATGATATCCAGCTAACTGTTGGTGATGCTGTAATGGTAATCATTTATTACTATTATTTTTTTATCTTGAGCTGTTATCTATGTTCGCAAACTGAGCACTTAGTGTTCGTTTTCAGGAAAACTCTTTCTTAAAAGATATTGGCCATGTTGAACTAGATCTACCAGAAGCACCTGAGAAGGCTCCCCGTCCTCCTGCACAGCCTGTTGATGCTTACTCAAGATACGGGCCCAAAGCAGAGATAAGCCACATTTTCAGGGCTCCAGAAAAGCTCCCACCAAAGGAGTTGTCTCTCACCTTTTTGGGTCTCATATCTTTGCCATTCATTGGATTCTTGGTTGGGGTGAGTCTTTCTATATTATGAATTTATGATTCAGCCCAAATATTTCCATTCCTTGTTTAGAATTTTATGCTTACTGTTTGGTTGATGCTGATTGAAGTTGGTTCGACGGTTCATGAATTCCTACACTAGATTGGTATTTGGGCACCATCTTTAGAACTTGAACCAGGGTCTCTAGAAGATAAATGGGTTGCATTTAAAACTCATTTAAAACACAAATGACTTGTTGGTCCAGTGGCATTGGCATTTCGGGAGCTTCCAAGTTCTCTGGAGAGGTTGAGAATTCCAACAATAGGGGTGATAATACGTGTTTTCGGGTCCTGATAATGTTCAAAGTTTAGTATTATGTAAAATATGTCAACTCGAACACAACTCACTTATGAGTGGATTGACTCTCAGGTTTGACACGAACCAAACGGGTTGGCTTAGTCAATATGAACATGTCAAATCTGAATTCAAACCCGACTGAATTTGTACATGTCAAATTGCGGGTCACGACCTAAATTGCCAGTACATAATCTGTTATATGGTAGAGAGGCACACTAAAGTACTCTAGTGTACTGTTGAGCAAAAGCGGACTTCAAAGTCAATACTTTTCATTTTTCGTGTGATTTATTGTATGCTTTTTTTTTTCTTTTTCAGTACCTACTGTTTTTATCATCTTTGTGTCTGTAATGTATGCTTAACTTCTTTTTTCTCTTATGTTTCTAATAGCTATTACGTTTGGGAGTGAATATGAAGAACTTCCCTACTTCCACTGTACCTGCAACCTTTGCCGTTCTCTTCCATTTAGGAATTGCTGCAGTTCTGCTACTTTATGTGCTTTTCTGGGTGAAGGTTAGTTTATCGCCTTTTGCTTTCCCTTTATTTGACAACAGGCTGCTAATCATATGATCTTTATGAGCCCCATTGTACAGTTATAGCTGGCTATTTGAGTTTCGAGTGGGGTTGAAAAGGCTTAACCCAAACCCCCAAGAGTTGTGGGTTAACCTTTACCCAACCCAGCCTAGTCTGGAAACCAACCGGATCTTTTTTATGCAACATGGACCCACGAAAATGTGCGGATCTATTTTATGCAACATGGACCCACAAAAAATGTGTGCAAGATTTCGGGTGCCCTCAGTTACAATTCTAAATTGTCAGTGGACAATTATTCCATGGGAAGCTGAAAGCTTGTCCTTGGTTCCATTTTTGTGCGTTACTCGAGTGGTATCTTGATTTTTCGTGTTGTCACCTTTTTCATGAATTGACGGGATCAAGGGTAATCAGGTCAAATGTGGTTTCCTATTCACTTCATTAGTAGAGACCATTTTGTTCTTGGGTTGTGCTCGTCTCTTATTATGATATATGAGTCAAAATAAACACGAACTATTAGTATACGAGTTCAATTCCACAATACGGACACAACTCGCTAACACATTTGCATAATTGGGCTCAAAGCTACTAGACCTGTCACACTTAAATATATAAGACTACCCAACCTTGGTACATTTGACTCATTTTTCATTATTGACATGAGCCGTTTAGTATTTATCATTGTGTTTAAATGGGTGAGTTATAAATTTGAACTTTTCAAGTTAAACATGTTGGGCATGTTTAAAACGAACACGACATGATTAATTATTGCGCTAGATGACACGAACACAACTTGAAAGCTGACTAAATTCATGATACACATTTATTTCCTGTGTGCAGCTGGATTTATTCACCACACTGAAAGCACTCGGGTTCTTGGGAGCATTCTTGATGTTTGTCGGGCACAGAATCCTTTCTCACCTAGCGTCCGCGTCATCCAAGTTGAAATCTGCTTAAAGAAAGACCCGAAGCGAACCTCCTTCGCCATTGCAAAATCGAACTTGAGATAGAAAAATGAGTAATTTCCCTCTCACAAGTAGTAGTTTTAGGCATTTTGACTCAATTTTGTAGACTTTATTAAGTTATGTTTGGAGCTTTTTAAGACCCATGCCCCTAGAATTTTAGCACTTAAAGAATCGGACTTCATATTCTTAAAAGAAGTTTACGTTACTCTCTCTTATAAATCATCTATAAATTATAATAATGGATTTGACAGGTGATTGGATTTTTTGGTACATCCAAATCTGAAAAATAACTTAAAATTTAATCTGGTCTGATTCGACCAACAAACAAATTCACACTGTTAAGCTGAATCTCTTTTATCAATTTATATAAGTTTTTAAGAATTTAAATTAGATAAAGACAAAATTAGTACTCAAGGAAGATATCAACTAAATTTTTATTGCATTTAATTTAGTACTAACACTTTTCTCTTACACTCAATTTGCATTTGGTATTCACCGTTAACTTCCGCTAATTTCACATTAAGTGTTAAGTTGGCAAGCTGAAGCTGGAAAATTTTGGCTATGTGGCGGCCAAGTGGATATTTTTTAAATTTTAATTAAAAAAAACTATCTCTCCCGCGACACACCTTTTTCTCGACGGCGATGGACGACGCCAACCTTGGCGGGCTTTAAGCGGCAGTTGACCTCTAGCACGATTCTCCGCCGGCGCTTCCAGAGCCACCGCCAACAACTTAAGTGGCATCCTCTTTCTCTCCCATCGGCGACCTCAACACCTATATCCCGACCCATGTTCGTCCAGCCCATGAAGTCCATCCCGCCGCCACCGTCTCCAAAATCGTGGCTCCTTGCCGGCGACAACAC
>JAYMTE010003245.1:0-10049 GCA_036897545.1 Pelargonium fulgidum
ATTCTCATTCCTGTTCTAGTTTATTTTAATTCAAATGCTTATGTGAAAATGAAGAAGTGAACTTCGTACTTCTTATTGATCACTTGATCATTGCTGGGGGTTCATGGTTTCCAGTTGTGTCAATTTATTACATTTTATCTTTGCATTGATGTGAACTAGTCTAAGTATATATGTTCTTGGTGGGAATTAAAGTGTCATTTTATTTCAGTGCTTTGTCATTGATAGCTCTTATATATTTCTCTGTGCATTGATATGAACTAGTTGAAGTATATGTTCTTGATGAGAATTCAAGTGGCGTTTTGCTTCAGTGCTTTGTCATTGTAGCTCTTAGATATTTCTCTTTGTATTGATACACCTTTCCTTTTAATCTTGACTTTTTATAGTATGTATGTTTGTTGTAATGTCAGCACTTCATTGGTTGGACACACCCTGTTTTCCGATACTCTTTCTCATTTTAGTTTCTTTTCATTTGCATTTTCCTTTACTCTTTGTGCAAGTGAACAATTTTTAGTCCATCCTCTGAGTTGAGCTTTTGTACCTTACAGCATATGAGATTGAGGAGTCATGCGAGGCAGCTGACATAGAGAAGCGAAGAGCTGCGACTGCCATTCATAATATATTCTCAGTGCTAACTCACTATAGTGAGTTGACTGGCAGATTGGTGTGTGCCAAGAGATGCAGCGTACCTGGGACTGGCCTTCATGCTTCATCCATAAATATTTCTCTTGGTAGAATCAAACAAAGCTTTGTATTGTGAGTTATTGCAAATTCTTTAATTTTGTTACTTCATCACAGATGTCTGCTTTATGAAGATTGCTGATTTTCATTTGTTTGTGCGGTCTTGCAGAACTGATCCACACTTAGACGACATGCCTATAGTTTATGCAAGCGACGCTTTCTTAAAGTTGACAGGTACTTGAAGCTTTACAGTTTTTCTAAATTCACCGAAGAATGTTCATGGATAATAGGAATATCTATAGACCATGCTATACATCAATAAATTCCTTCTGTAGGTTATGCTAGACATGAGGTGTTGGGGCAGAACTGTAGATTTTTGAATGGGGAGGATACGGATCCCACAACTCTATATCAGGTATTCTATTTCTAGCTCAACGTAATTCTTGAATCTTTTCCATGTAACCTGGTCCTCACACAAGTGGAATGGAGTATATGTTTACACCCAAATTGCTTTTGTTTCTCAGATAAAAGAAAGCATTCGAAGTGAACAAGCATGCACAGTACGTATCTTAAACTACAGGTTGATACCCAACTACGTTTCCAATATGTTTCGGTGGAACTACATTTGGTTTGTTCTATCTAAAGAGTATTCTTCTGCTACATTCTCAGGAAGGACAAAAGCTCATTTTGGAATCTTCTTCATATATCACCTGTTCGTAATGCTTCTGGCAAGGTATTATTATAGCACTGGTTGAATTTCATTAACAATAATGTTTAGAATTCAGATGTTTATGTAACCATGTGGATGTTCCTTTGACTTAACTATGAACAAAGAAAACCAAATAGTGTATACCATAATCTGGTTTTGCGTTCATAATTTGTAACTTGTGTGTGTACTGATGTAACAAGGTTGGCAGTGCCATAGATCCCTAAGTCTCAGACTGTTGCGAGGGAGATGTTTGTTTCATTTGAAATGGTAGTATTCCTAAATAATTATTTGGTCTTTGGTTAATTGGCACATTTAGTTCATTAAATGAGCTGATTTTGACATTGATTGAGGGTAATCAATGTCACATCCCTCAAAAATTGGAATATGCTCAATAAACAATGATGTTATGGATTTTGTATGGCTGTCAAGTTTATCGTGGACTTGTTTTAACCATACTGAAACAAAAAGTTTTCAACTTTTAAGTCTCCTAAATGGAGTCATTCTAAAGTATTATAATTTATGCAACGTTGATCAGCATCGTAGGAACTGTTAGTCATAGAGATCTGTGTTGAAATTTTGGTAGATAAAGCTGATGACTGTTCTTGGTACCTCTCAATGAACCTTAATGATGCAACGTGTATTGCATGATTATAGCTTGGTCAGCAAGTTTGCCCCGTCAACCCTTGGCTTTGAATAGCTATAAGAACCTTGCCAAGGCTTGGCTGTTGGTTGAAGTGGCAAATATTTATTCCCTTCTGTCTGATGATGCACGATCTTGTTCTATGAAAGGTAGTTTTCTAGATATTTGATTATAGTTGAGGTTTTGTTGGTCACAATGGGCTTTGAGTAGCGTTGGGAGGGAAGGCTGTGACACGCACAGATGATGTCAGATATCAAATACTTTGTTCTATGAACAACTGTTGAGAATAGCGATATTGTTTCCCCATCTTCTGTCTTTATTATTAAAATGTCAATTAGTGGTCTAATTTACCAACAAATCTTCTATGTGTAGATGCATACTTATGTTTTAAGAATATTGCTATTTGTTAGGGGTGCACAATAGTATTGTATTAAGAGAACTGCAGCTTATTGTTGGAGAGAATTATAATTTAATACCTCCTTGCTTTGTGGTTCTTCAGGTGGCATACTTTGTGAGTGTTCAACAAGATGAAGGCTGTAAAAACCAGGACAGGACAGGGCTGAGCCCTGGGATGCGGCAGCTTAGTGTTATCGGGGCAGTTAAGGTAGCTGTGAGGACTCTCTCAATGGGTGCCGGAACCTCTAGATCATAGGGACAATAATTTACGTATTCTTTGCTACATCTGTTACTGTGTTTTTTACATGACGTCAACTCCAAATCTGTTAAGCTTGCAAGTGTAATTGATCTAGTGGTAGCTGAGAAAAAATAAAATCAAGAAATGGTTGCTACATTGATGGAATCTCCATTGTCCATATATAATGTTTTTCATACGTAGTATTTGTTTTGTTTGAACTTTGAATTGAGAACCAATGTGTATTTTTTTGGATCAAAACTTGTTTGGACTTTGTTGAGCAGTTTCCAACCCTTGTGATGTTTGAATTAGAGCATTTTTAAGCGACAGGTTGCAGAAGATAGATTCAATTAATTTTAGTAAATAGTGCTGTTAACAAACTGTACTGTACTTAACCGCACAAAATACACAATTTTGTAACCAAAACTTGCAACTTGCATTTTAATCGTGCGCGGGTGTTCTAAAGACCCAACACAAACTCGCAGGAGAATTGTAAGGTGCACTGTGTATGGAAAGATCCAATCCAACAGTCATTAGCCAAACTTTCCATTGTAACAATAACATGATCATTACAAGAGAGGAACAATGACGATATTCCAAAAATGGGCATCACAAATCCCAATTTCTGTACTCTCTGATCTGTTTCTCGCACACCCTCTAATTCGAAAAATGTACACATCTAACCTGATCCCATCCAAAAAACAAAAACTTGTCTTCACTTTCACTAACCACTGCTTGTTGCTCTGTACTTGTACCTCATTGCCCAGAAGAGATAGAACAAAAAATTCAACCCACTGAGCACACACATCAACCAGTAAAACCTCTCCAGATGATACTCATTCAAGCTCCCCCCAGCCAGCCATGGCCTGTGGCTTGAGCCACCGGTGGCACTGTTCACAATCGACACAATCACAGAGCTCAAATAGTACCCCATCGCCAGAGACGCCCAGGACAGAGCAGTGGCCAGAGACCTCATGCTCGCCGGAGCTTCGGTGAAGAAAAACTCAAGCAAACCAGCCAGCGTGAACAGATCCGCAGAACCCAGAAACAGGTACTGAAAAGCGATCCAGAGGAACGAGATGGGAAGTGGGTTTTCGGAATCGAGCAGCCCAGATCTTGTGGCTACCCTCTTTCTCTTGATCTCGACAATGGCGGCGACGGCCATGGCTACGACGGAGAGAACGAGTCCGATTCCGATGCGCTGGAGGTGGGTGATGCCGGATTCGGATTTGGTAAGGCGGCGAGCGAAGGGGATGAGGAAGTGGTCGTAGAGAGGCGCGAGGGTCATGATGAAGATGACGGGGAAGACGGGGAGGGAAGCGGGAGGGACGTTGAGAGAGCCGAGGTTGGTGTCCATGGAGGCGGCTTGTTGGACGGAGAAGGTGGAGAGCTGGGCGAGGCACGAGTTGAGCATGATGGTGGAGGCGAAGATGGGGAGCATTTTGAGGACGATCTTGACGTCTTCGACTTGCTGGACTGTGCATTGGAGAGAGGTGTGGGCTGGTTTGTTCACGACTGCTCTGTTGAGGAAATGGAGGCTCTGTGTTGGGGTTTGAGGAGGATCAAATGGTTTGGGGTGTTGTTGTTCTGGTTTGTTGGTGGGGTTGTTTGAAGGGCTTGTGGCCATGCTTGCTATGGCATTGCTTGGGCTTCTTGAGAGGCATGTGTTGAATATGGATGCTAGCAATACCTGCACAACCCAAAAAATATGTCATTTTTAGAAGAGTTTCAAGGTTGTCATTTGCATGTAAATGAGACTCAGTCAAGAAAACGAGAAAATGCAGCCCGTAATTTAAAGCTCGTACTCGGCTTAATGCATTTATGGGTGCAGAACATTTGTCTGTATCCATTTTTTGTGTGTATTGTCTTAACTCTCACATACACAAACATTTAGCATGTTTTGAACTAACTACGAGTGCATGCGCTTCGGGACATGAGTCCAGGCCGGACATGACCAAATTTTAGTAAATTTTCTGAGCAAGACAAGACCAGATATTGCTTGACCATGAACCGGGTTGATTAGATCAAAATAATTAAAAAAAGACTAAAATTTTGTGTTTTTCTAAAAAATTTGAAAAAAAGTGGAATGATAGTGACTTGGAAGACAAGTCAGTCCCGTTGAATTCAAAATTTCGATTAGGACCAAAATCATAAATACACTGTGTACATTAGCTTTATGAATATATGTGATTAATGGATATAATAATTTATGATGATTTGAATCTGTACATGTAGATACCTGAAATTCGATCCTAATTTTTGAGTTTGGATTGTATAAAATGAACCCGATCACTTTTCTATTGGGGTAGACAAACCAACACATATTACGCATAAATCTGAAACAAGATACGATAACAATGATTTACATACCTTGGCAATGGTTGTGAGTGGGCTTCCGGAAGGAATTTTGTTCCTGTAAGTGGTAGAGCCAGCAAGAAAGATTGGGATGGACAAAAAAATGGCAAAAGTGGCAATCCCAAGCCCCCATTCCCATCCCTTATTGTCTTCAATCCAAACCACCAATGTGACTGCAATAAGGGCACCAAAGGAAAGGCAAAATACAAAGTAGTTGAAAAATGTGGACCTCTGCTTCCTCCCCTTGGGAGTGCTCTCGTCGAACTGCTCCGCCCCGTGCGCCGGCAGCGAGCCCTTGATGCCTCCGATGCCAAGCGCCACCATGTAAAGGCCAAGAAAAAGCATTGCGGCCTGTCCTCCATGAGCTTCTTGGCATGGAACGTTTGGGTTGGATCGGTCGCATGATGGTGGCTTTAAGGAAGGCAAGCGAGCTTGTGTTGTGAGGACTATTAAACCCTGTCACATAGTAACAAGAAGACAATATTAGTTAAATTAAATGTATACCATTTAAGAGAAATTGAACCTACCATTTCTCTCGACAAAATGTTTGTCTGGTAAATAAATAAATTAGTTTTTTTATATGAGTCCTCTATTTTATGGGCCTTGGCCCAAGTCTTGTACAATCCAACTAGGATAGGCTGGGCTGAGGACATGAGATTGTTTTTGAGTTTTTTTTTTTAATTTAATTTTTATTTCTTCTTTTTTGAAAGTGGAACTTTAGGGTCTTGTCCGGATCTATTGATGTGAAAATGTCCTACTGAAAAGCACAAAGGTGGGCCCACAAACCACGTGTTAAGCTCCACCCAACTTCTTGGATGATTCTTCTGAAATGTCACTATGGGGAAACCTTGGCTCATAGTTAAAAATGGTGCATGGCTTCAACTTCAACAGAAGCTATGACCATTCAATAGTGATCACACACTTGCTTCATATTTGTGTGTATATCACTTTCACGTGCTTCTAAAACCAGAAAATTGGATATAAACTTGACTTGTCATTTTCAAGTTTGAGCCAGTCTAATTTCCCTACAAAGATTGCATTCCAGGCAAACTTGTAAGGTTTCAAACTAGATTCGAATTAAGTTTTTCCACTCAAATTGTCAATCCTATATGTTATTTTATTATATAAAGTCGGCAATTTGTGTATACGTGTTGTACTGAAGGATTTGTGAGGTTGCACCACCCAACACGACATGTTTAATAATCGTTCTACAAGGTTCAACATAAAAACGACACTTTTGAAATAGTAATAACTAAATAGACTATGTTGACATGACACGATTGACACAAATATAACTCAATACATTCTGCGTGATAATACCAACACGATTGACACAAAACTTTTTAACACGTTTGACACATCATTAAAATTAGTTTTCAATTATACTCTTAAACATGCATATCACGTTATATGTGTAATCATATAACTTATTAATCAGACATACGTGTTTTCGAAACCTTATATAAATAAGACAATCTATAAGACTATAAGTGGATTTGTCATGAGTTCCTACAAGGCCGGCCACAACACAACACCCAAGTATTTTGGAGGATCAAAACTACCACATCCAATACAAAGACAATTCAACCGTGCTTTGACACGTGTCTTTTAGACGAAGATAGCACCACGTGTTGGAACAAAGAGGAGACACGTGCAACGTAGGGTATAGAAACTACTGGCTGAGAGACTGAAGAGGACAAGATTGATATTTGCTTTCAAAGCTAAAAATGATGAGAAAGTGAAGGCTATGCTTTTGTCCTATAATATTGAGAGTGACCCAAAATAATAAATGACAACAAAAATATAATAAATTTAATTTATGGGTCCTCTAAATTCCAATCTTAGCATAGCATTCACTGAAAAATGTGGATACGTTGCATGAGAGTGGCAAGATTGTAAATACGAGAGGGACCCGTTTACATGTGCCCTACACCATAAAAATTTGTTCAAGGATCATATGATTAGGAGAGGATTTTTCTTAATAATTTGATCTTTTGATTGACTTTATTATATGATTTAAATATGTATCCACTTGGACATAATTGGGTAGCTTTTTCATGTTTTAAGGGACAAAGTCAAATTATAACCAAAAGATGAAGTGAACCATTATCTAATTAATGAAATTGTACTATTAATTATGGTTTAAAGTGTGCCCCAGCTATTCTATAGATTATGGAGTGGAAGATTTAGGGCTCATTTTCAGAAAATAGAGCTTTCTAGACAGGGTTCAATTATTCCCCACCGAAAAATAATTTGTAGGTTAGTTTTGGCAATAGCTCTCATGGTCAATAGCTGGATCGAAAAGATGATTAGCCACGCTGAGACTAAGACACGGTCCGAAGGCCCTAGACCTTTAGTAGAGGCAACAATGAAAGTTTCTACAATTTGTAAAAATTTGACGAAGCAAAGTCGCATGAAGAAAGAAAAAGTACAAATTATAATTTTTTCGAAGAAGAAGTAATGACAGTACATGACTAATAAGCATCCGCCAGTTTTAGAAGATGCAAACGTTATCCTGAATAATAAAGTGTAAGCATTTAAAAAATATTTTTAACTGTCAAATTTTATTATCCATAATTCGAATTCAATAAAATAGAATCTGAAAAATTATGAAAAAATATATTATTAATTTATTTATTACGTAACTTAACGTTAACTCTATTTCAGTCAAAAGAATATACTTGGGAGCTCAAATTTTGTTGGCGTTTAGTGTTGTACAATTTAGGAGGTGTTGGATGGGAAAATCATTCTTAGCTCCTAAGCTTTCTTGATTGACCAAACCCTAATATAATAATAAGATTGAATTGTTCTTTTATATATAATTTTTTATGTAGAGAAGTGAAAGATCAGCTGAGCATCATTGACTGAAATATTGGTTGCATCTGAAGTCATCAGCTTGCTCAGCTCTCTCCAATAATATCTTTCCAATTTTGCTTCTAATGTTAAGATTCTTATATATTATTGCAGCTCCAATTCTTGCTTCTGCAATCAAACCCTTATCTCTCCATGCATTGGTCATCTCTTGCAGCATCAGACAAACCCACACATGTATAGCAGAATATGCAGCCAAACTAAAACAATAAAATAAAAAAAATCCATACCAATTAGACTCCAGCTTTCGTGCTTATTCATGTTCGTCAAGACATTTTCATAATCAGTATGCATTATTTTTCTTCATGTGTTCACGTTTTCCCCGTTGACTTACTCGTCTAATAACGTTTGTGCAGTTAGGTTTTACTTTATTTCTTTTCGGATGCTAAATATAATTAGTACTACCAAATTGGTTAAGCAAGGCAAAAAAAGAGAATGTGTAGCTAGCTTACCAGAAGTTCAATGACTGCACTTATCAGGTAGATATGATAAGTGGTGAAAAAAGCATCTGACAAGAAGCCTCCTAGGAGGGCAAGAAGGAAGGCTGTTCCCATGAAGTTTGTGACATTGTTAGCAGATTTTGATGGTGAAAAGTGCATGTACTCAGACAGATACAGCACCAAGTTGCTTGCATTTGCCAAAAATGCAAGGTTCTCCAATACCTCCACCACTACACACACACATACACAAACTTATTTAGTACTTTACATGAGTACTAAAAGAAACATTAAACAGCACAAAAGTGTGTCCTAAGATGGGTTTTATGAGATCAAATAGTTTTGAATAATTATGAAGTGCATATATAAACATATACCCAACACAAAAAAGGCGGCCACCATGCCTCCATGGCGGCCTCGGGCGGCCGGTCGTCTCCTCCAATCCACATAGCCTTCCCATGTGTCTTGCTGGTGTACACCTTCTTCCTGCAAGTATCAGAACAATTCAAGAAGATAGTGAGTAGTTGACATAGATAGCATATGATAAAGCTGAATTTTTTTTTCTTCTTAAAATAAAAGGAACCCAATTCAGAGAAAGGGAAAAGAATAGGAACCCACCATTTTATTTTTTCTCTTCCCAACTTTGGATCTGTGGTGAGAGAGGGGATGGAGAGAATTTTGATGTGAAAATGAAAATGAAAATGAAAACAAGCCAATGGTGGGAAGGAGATATAAAGAGACGAGTGGGGGAGCAAGAAAAGGTCCAAGTTGGGGAGAGAATGGTCTATAGACCATTTTACTCTATTAGAAAATGACTTAAAATTAGATCCTCTCTCAACTCCAACTTTTTCTTGCTAGTTGCCCAAAAATTTCTACTTTTTTCCATAAAAGACATTTGTTTTGTATAGTCACTCAAAAACCCATCATCTTATATATGTCTAGTGTGTGTGAGAGAAATTTGCAAGAAAAAAAGGGTAGGTTCTTGTTTAGGATTTGCTTGGTTGATAAAATGATGTGTATTTTCCAGAAAAGAAAGGAAGGATGGAGATTGAGGCATCAAAAACCTATTGAACCAATGGAAATTAAAGAAAATTTGGAGGAAAATATTGAATAGTGGTGCTCTTGTCTTGTTTGACCAAAGAGTCTAATATTATTTTTTTGGGGTAAAGGGATTGATGCCCCCACCCATCTAATTATGGTATGTTGTTTTCCACATAATGGCAATGTGTAAAGCAGCTCATCTTCACTTTATTTTACATAAATATTTGATATTAATAGTAGACTATTTCTATGATTAAAAACATTCATCAACACATGATTGATGTTACATATTATTTTACAATAATATTTTATATGTATCACCTTAACAAATTTGACAAGTAAGTGTTTCATATTAATTATTTAATAAACATTATGTTAAATCAACATGCATAACAAATAAGCACTTCAAACTATAGAGACGGATACAATAGTGAACTATGTGAGCAATTATGTCTACTAAAATGTTAAGACTTTGAAATTTAGTCTCGATTATAAAATAAATATAAAAAAAATCACATCTATATCCTTACATTTTTATAGTTTTGCGCCTCCACATATGGATATGCCTACATTAAAATCAACTCTAGATATCATTTTTTCTGTTTTAACCATGAAGTTTTCTAAGCGGGCATGTGATCAGCACGAGACCAAGACCTTAAGTCACACCAAACTCAAACTAATTATCAT